>JBBPEB010000024.1:515000-752296 GCA_039096225.1 Blastocystis sp. Blastoise
GATTATATACTATATATATATACATGAGAAAATAAAGTATATACAATAATAATAATAATAATAATAATAATAATAATAATAATAATAATAATAATAATAATAATAATAATAATATATATATATATATATATATATATATATTACTTATAATAATAATAATAATAATAATATATAATAATAATAATAATATATATATATATATATACATAAGGAGAGAGAGCATTCGGTTGTTGGCCGCCAGTAGCTGTTCCTGGGCCCCAAAAAGTACCGCAAATAGCTATATATATAGTTATAATAGTATATATATAGTTATAATATTATATATATAAAGCAATAATAGTATATATATATATATATATATACCTCCTAAAACACAATAAATAACAAGAGCACGTGGTGATATTGTGGCAACATTCTAATGAATAATAATAATAATAATAATAATAATAATAATAATAATAATAATAATAATAATAAACAGAATAATAAATAAACATAATATACATGTGACTTATTCTTATCAATATTATGTTTTTCTAAATTTTCAAGTATTTTATTCGCATCTTCATGATTGTGTTCCGATTTGTGTTCCATTTGATTTGTTTCATCGTTTATTTTGTGTTCTTCTCCTTCAACTTGAATTAATGACGCATTTAAAGGAGTTGAGGATTCGACGAGTGACACAGATGATGACGACGCGAGTGGTGGTAATAATGACACGTGATTCTGTTTTTCTAATTCACTATTTTATATATATTTAATTATTATTATATTTTTAATGTTTAAAAATCATTGAAATCAAAATATTAATTATATATATAAAATATATATATATGACTACCTATAATAATAACTATATATATATATACGTATAAGCTCTTGTATCAAAGAAAATAGCGAGTATATTAAATAATACACCTGGTATCATTATATATACTATTCCTCTATGGTCAACTAAATAACTATATAAATATATAAGCAAAATTCAATAACAGAATCATAAATAATAAAAATTATTTTTTTTTAAATATATAAAAAAACTGATTAAACACAAAAACGTTAAATAAATCAAATAAATAAATTTCAATAACAATGATATAATCAATATACGTCAACAAGATTCCAAAAATAGTTGTGAATCCTGATTGAAGTGGAACAGAATTTGATAATCCTGCACAATAAATGCCAATAAACATAAATATTTGAAAGAGCATATCGGTAAAACCTATATTAAGTCATTGTAAGTTTGAATTTTATTGAATTATATAAAAAGAAACAGATTAAAAAGAAATACCTGATAAAACAGGACCTCCTATTCTTTGGAAAATAACACTAGGCTAAGAAAATATATATAGTATATCGAATTATATGTTTTAAACAAGGATATACTTCTGCATTCGTGATATTACCCAAATTTGAAATCCAATTTTCCTCTTCACTTTGAAATAAGTCTGAACCAAATAGTATACATAATATTAAACTAAATAGGAATCGAAAGATAATAAAATCAAGGTGATAAATTGCTGGAGAACACTTAATCTCTTTCAACGCCACTAATCCAGTACCCCATCCAAGAAAAGATAACGAATTGAGTAATAACGCACCAATACTACTTGTAGGAAGGAACATAATAATAATTTTTTCACAAATATTATGATCTTTCAATCAAGTGTTTTGTGGATATAAAAGAAAAAACAAAAGTTTGAGAAAATGATCAAATATTATTTTTGCTTTTTTTTTATATCTGTATAGTTTTGATTTTATTTATTTTTTATAAACCATCGCCCTATGTATTAAATGAATTAAATTACTGCATATTATTCACAGTAATGGATTTCGTTTTCCTTCAATTCTTCATAAAAAATGATCATGAACACTTTCTAAACTTGTTATACAAAGAAATATAAACTCTATTCACTGAAATAACAACTTTTTTAGAAATAATTTTAATTAAAACAACTCTTCTTATTCGATGTACATACGCCAATCTTTAAAATCATGTTTTTAAAACATGTATCACATTAAATCCTCTTAAATAAATGTTCATCAAGTTAAAAACCACATAAATGATGATATTTTACTTCTTTTTCGTGTTCGATATATTCCACATTTTATAAATATTCATAATTTTATATACTTATGAGAATGTACACACAATGTTAATTCAATACATATATCCTTTTTGTTGCCTAAAATGATTTCTTTCAAAGCATACAATAACTGTAAACATAAAGCAAATACATTCATATAATCATTATCTTATTCTACAAAGAAAACAAGAGAAAACAGAATTAAAAATAAAATGAAAACCACTATTTTTCTATAACAAGAATAACAGTGAAAAATAATAAAAATAGAACTAAAAGTAAACGATTAACCGTGAATATGATTATCATGACCAATCATCACAAAAATTCTATGATAATTATGATATTTCTTGATTTTTTGGTTTTGACTCTACCACAATTCTATAAATAGTCTATACTATTATATTTGTGGTCATATCAAATAGTTTCTCAAAGTATGTTTAAATTCTCTATGTTTTATATGTACATGGTTCATCTGTGCTCTTTGATGACTTCATTTGTTCAAGTCAATTCTACATTTTTTTATTTTTAAATGGTGAAGGCTGCTCCTCTTGTTAGATACAACATCATTAAGAAGAAGACGAACAAGTGGGTTCGTTTCCAAGCTGATAAGTTCAAGAGAATGAATCTAAGTGAATTTTTATTAAATTATATTTATTTTTCGTTACTTATTATTTATTTACAATCTCCAATTACGGACAATCATATTGAATCAATTATTATTATAATATTTATGCTGAATCAACACTGGCGTAAACCTAAAGGTATCGATTGTCGTGCTAGACGTCGTTTCCGAGGTGCTACCCCCATGCCTAGAATTGGTTATGGTTCTAACAAACTCACTAGACATATGCTTCCTAACGGTTTAAGAAAGTATGTCATCAACAACGTTCGTGATTTAGAACTCCTCATGATGCACAACAGAACTTATTGTGCTGAAATCGCTCACAGCGTTTCTGCCAGAAAGCGTGTTGAAATCGTAAAACGTGCTGAAGAACTCTCCATCACTGTTACCAACGCCAAGGATATATATATTTTTTTTTAATTTATTTATTTATTTATTATTTTTATTTCTAGGGCTCATATTCGTAAGGTAGAAAATGAATCTGAATAAATTATTTGATTACCTATCGACCACGTTTACATTTTTTTTGTATTGTTTTTTTTTTAATTATTAAATGAACTTACAACACAATTATAGTATATATTGAATTGACATGGAAGGATTCTATATTTTATTTTATAAATAACATAAATATAATGTTTATATGATGAGTAGAAGATGTTTAGGGATATTATTCATATGCTTTTGATGAAAAAAGAGTGTATGTAATTATTTTAAAAATTAGTATATGTGAAAATAGGTGTTTTAATGGTCATTTGTATGTTGAAAATAGGGTTTTAGGCTCATTGGACATTTGTTTTGAATAATTAATTTTTTTTATAAAATATATTTGTTTTAAAATAAACAAAACAAGAGAATATAAATTATAAAACGATTTATTAGAAACACAAAACAAAGAATAATAAAATGAGCAAACTATATACAAGCATAGATATTCTAAGAATGATTGAATAAACACACAAAAAAAAACAGGTAAATGATAAGATAAAAATAATAATAATGTCAAAAAAAAAATTAGTAGTAGTAGAGAACATGAAAATAAATAAAGATAATAAAATAAATAGTATAGTAGATATATATTTATAATATTATTCATATTTATTTATTCGAATTACTTAATGTTGTTGATTTGGATCATAAGCAAAAGGATATTGATTATTATTATTATTAGGATAAGTTTGAGATGGAAATATAGGTGCAACATTAGGATAATTATTATTATCATTAATAGGAGTAGCAGTAATAACTTGTGCTTGAGGTATATATTGTTGTGAATTATATTGAGAAACAGGAATAGCAGCATTTACCACGGGAATTTGGGGTTGTTGAGGAGTATATTGTTGAGGTGGGTTATATTGTTGAGGTTGAGGAGTATATTGTTGAGGTGGGTTATATTGTTGAGGTTGAGGACTATATTGTTGTTGGTTATTATATTGTTGAGGTTGAGGACTATATTGTTGAGGTTGAGGAGTATATTGTTGAGGGTTATATTGAGCCATAGGAGGAAGAGAAGGAACAGGAGCAGGAGGAGGTATAGGCATATTATTATTCATAGGAGCAACAGGAGCAACAGGAGCAACAGGAGTAGCTGTATAGTAAGCTATATACAGAATAATATAGAATAATATAGACTAAAATATAATAAATCTAAGATAATGAGACAAAAATCACTATTAAATAGTAATATATTACATATATATATTATAAATATATACGTTGAGCATAAACAGGTATAGGATAATTGGTAGGAGCAGCCTATATATATAAATATAATAATATATATAAATATAATAATAATAATAATAATAAATATAATAATAATATAATAATAATAATAATATATATACAATATAGTTAATATGAGGTTGAGTAGTATATAATACAGAGGGATCGCTAGGATCAACATAAGCTGTTTTCACTACCGTACCAAGAGCAATCGATTGAATACCTTGAGGTAAAGTAGCATCTATATATATATAATAAATATACATAAATATACTAAAAAAAAATTAAAAAAAAAACAATAATACATAATAAAATATAATATAAAATAAAAAAATACAGTAACAAATAATATTATATAATAATAATAAATGTACATAATAATAAAAAAAAAACACCACAAAAAAAAAATAATATAAATATAAAATATACTTTGATGTTCATGAGAGAAACGCACAGCAGCAATAACATTCCATAGTAATTTTAAAAATGTATCACTACCACCACTTTTAAAAACAAGATTAACATCAAAAGGTTCATTAAATCCTAAATTAGGAACAGGAATTAATTGAAATGATAAATAATTAAAACCAAAGAAAGGTTGATTATATTTTTCATTTCTTATATTTGCTAAGGGTATATCTAAAGAATTGAAGTTGGATGTAGGTTTATCAGCAACAAACACAATACGATAACTGGAAAGATAAATTTTACCTCTACCATCAAACGAATAATTTTGAATACGACATTTTAAACCAATTTCATTACGTTTCAATAAGAATTGTTCACCAATAACTCCCACAGGAATTCCATTAGTAAGAGGAGGATTTAAAGCCATAATTAATTAATATTTAAGTTGAAAACTACTTTTTTATTTAAAATAAAATATATCTTGTTCTTCATTTTTATTTCTGTTTTTTATTCTTTTAAACTGAATTTTTTCGTGTTTTTTTAATTCTTTTTTTGTTCTTCTACGAATTCGTTTTTCCTTTTGTTTTTTCTTTTCAGTTCTCTTTAAACCTGATACTCATTTTTATATACAGTTTATTTTGATTTTTATCAATTATTTTAGACATTATTGAAATCATATTCTTTTATTCTAATGGATAAGTGACAACTATTTAACTTCATAGGAATTAATCTCACTGTTTTTTATATTTTTCATTGAGGTTTTCTTATAAATTTTTGCTTTTTATCATTCTATCATACTCTCTGGATAGCAATAATACATTTGTATAACAAATACCCACACTGAATACAAACAACAAATGATCAAAAACACCATATACTTAGTGTATATTAAGTATTCACATGAATTTATATATGACATTCATATTTCCATAAATAACAGAATTTATAAAAGCAATAAAGCAGTTTAAAATGAAAGCAAAATGAAAACAATTGTATTTTCTGATCAAATTTCATTCACTTATCGTTCCTAAATATCTATTGTCATCGCCATGAATCAAAACGAAACATAATAGCTCAAAAAACATAATCATGTAATCAAATGATTTCAAATAAAAGCAAAAATATATTAAAATTTTCCTATCAAGTCAGATCTACTCAAATAAAAACGCTATACTTCTTCCTAAAGAAAATAAAACAGGATAATTACATGAAAAGATCAACATTCTAGAACAATGATAAAAATTCGTTGTTTTAAACGTCTCTTTAAAATCATTCCAATCATCAACAATAGAATGATTTCGTTCAACGAATGAAATAATATTTTGAAAAAATTGAATAAAGTTCCATCCTTTTTTAATTTATAGCCCCCAATACAATTTTCTATTTATGAAAATTTATTGTTTAATTTAAAGAAAATGGTCTTTCTTATAAAGAATTTCTCTATGATAATCAAAGAAATCACTGAACATCTGACCAATAGAATGAAGATCAAAGGACAGGTGAGAAGGTGAGAATGTCGCTTTCTCCAGTTTTATTTTATTTCGGTACTTTTGATTAATACCTCTTGTCTTCCAATCTTTGCTTGTAAAAATGAATCAAAACATATATGAACTTGCTGCTGAAACCTCTCTTAATACTTACATTCCTTTATGGGTCATAGGTACCATTTCTGGTGGATTTATAGTTGTTTCTCTTTTTTTTGCGCTTATTGGCTTTAATATCCATGAAAAACCTATATATAGGAAATATATCTTAGATGTTTTTACTCCTCTTTTGGCTGTTTATATTTTTTCTCTTGGAATTAACACTTGCTATTCTGTTCTAATGATAGATATTGACGACCATAGTCATGCTAATAACACTGTAGCTGCACTTTCTCAAGGCGTTGTTCGTCTTCTTGAAGAGAAAGAAGAACATCAACATGGATCATCACGAGCTATTGGTTTAGCAAACTCGGTTGGCTTCATGGTTGAATTCTGCTTTATTCAACTTGCCTCATTTATTATGGATAAGAAACTTCCTCATATTTTACCTAATAAAGTTCATGATAAACCTTATTATGATAATCATCAGAAAGAAACGATTTATGTAACGATTTCTCAATTTATATCGATGTGTTTTGTTCTTGGTACTTTTGGTGCTTTAAAAGATATGAATGGATTCTTCTATTTATATTTAATTCAAATCACTTTACTTCTTTGTGGAATATCTTATTTCTTTGGAGCAGCCTTAAAAGTATTAGATACAACTCCTATTAAATGTATATATATATTATTATATATTTATTATTATATTTATTATTATATTTATTATTATATTTATTATTATATTTATTATTATATTTATTATTATGTTTATTATTATATTTATTATCATATAATTATTAATATACTTCTAACATACCTATTCATTGAATAAATAATTATTTCTATAGTTTACATCTTCTATGCTTGTTTTATTCTTTCTGGAATTCTTTGTTTATTTATTGGTTATTATGGAATTGCGGCTTTATTAACAGTAATGGAACAATATTCTATTTCCTATTTTATTGCTTTCTTTATCGGTTGGCAATTTCATCTTCTTTTTAAATGTGTTAGTGATTATAATATGAACGAATCATCTATTATTGCTGGTATTCTTTGTGCTATTTTTATTGTTGGATATTATTATTTATCCATTCTCTTCGTTTAAATGTATTCTTTCTTTTTATTTCTATTCTTGTATGAACTTTATAGATTCAATTTCTATAAGCTTCATAGTATACACTTATATTTTGCTTCTTTTTTATTCACTGTTGCTTCTATTTGTTGAAATGATCTGTTTTAATTCGTTTGACTTGAATTCGAGTTTTGTTTTTTTTTCTTTTCTCCCATCATAATTCATTTGAAACCATATGGTGAAGACTTATTCAAAGATCAACAACATTATGTAGCAAAACTCATTCATTTTTTAGAACTTGAAGAAATAACTTTCATATAGAAATTTCATTCTTAATAACATAAGCATTCACTGGGTTCTAAACATAATTTAATGAGTAAGAAAGAATAATGAAAAATAAAATAGCCAGTAATGAATTATATTCAATTTTATTTTTTATACACTAACCTACAAGGACCTAGAGCATAGATCATTTAAATTATAAACTGATTTTATGAAGATTTATTTGAAATGACTGCAAAAAGTATACAGAACAAAACTCAAAGCATAATATTTATTAACAACAGATTGAGGATATCAAAGTGTAATAAAAATCATTATGATTTCTTCTATAAAAACTTGATAGAAACCAAAAAGAAAAAATGTCGTTTCACTTTTTTTTAAATATCATTTATTCGTTGCTAATAATCTTTTTAAACTATCTAGATGATTCTTCTTTATCCACTATAGTTATTATGTATGATTTATTATTTATTATTTTTATTTATATGATTTATTCATTCTGTTGAAAGCAGGATCAATAGTAAGTTATATATTGAATCCTTAGTTGAAGCAGACACATGAAAATGAGCAATGCCACATATGAATAAACTATGTATACACACATTTTCTGTGTTTTAATTAGTTTGTCTGATGCATTTATGCAAATGATATATATGCTCGCTTCTATTATATGTTGAATTCTATTCTTATAAAGTTCTTATATTAATAAATTCGTTAATAGAGTACATTTCATTTAGTTCTCTTTTAAAGATTGTTCTACTTTCCTACTTCTTTTTAAAATGTATTTTCGCTTCTTTCAAGAATCTATCCATACAAATAAATATAAATTGAATTATATATATTCTGAAAAATAAGATAAAAAATCTTATTGGATAAATTGTTGTTTTTAAAAGGAGGTATTTTTTATTTATTATTATAATTCTATTCATTTAAATAAACCTCATTTGTTTTTATACAAGATTCATATTATATAGTTGTATAGAGTGTCAAATTATATATTGTCCTATTCATATTCATTTTTCTTATAATTTACATTTCCATGCAATCGTATCATTTATCATTGAATGATATTATCAATTATGGGAAATCGAATTCTCAGAGTCAGGAGACTGCTGGAAGTTCATTTTCATTAAGTCAAACGTATGTTTGTTCTATTATTCGTACTCCATTATTATAGTGTACCGTCTCAAGTAATCTTTTTTTTTTAAATATTTTCCAAGTTATATTTCTATTTGTGTAGAAATCTATCGGAAATAACCATGACTCAAGAAAATTAATTTCTAAAACAAATCAACCATTTGTAGGTTTTTTTTAATTTATTTTATTTTTATTTTTTTTATTATTATTTATTTTTTTTTATTTTTATTTTTTTTAAATTTTTATTATTATTATTATATTATTTTTTTTATTAAATAATATTATTTTTATTTTATATTATAGAACAGTCAAACTAGTTATACTACGGTTCAAGGTCCATTTCAATGTAAATTAATTATTTATATATACATTTCTATCATAATAAATATATAGTATCATCAATAAATCAAACATCATCTACTTCTATTTCTCATAATTCCCACGATTATAATTATCCTTCGTGTTCTCAACAACAACCTTCATCTATAATAACAAATGAATCTTTTCATATTCACTTAATAGATGAAATAAAAAGTATATATAATCCTGCTGTTTTAATAAGAATATTTTTATATAAATATATATATATAGATATTTTTTCATATTTTGAAAAAAAACAAAACGAACAAGAAAAATTATTTAAAAATCAATATGGTATATAGAGTTTTATTATGTTTTTATAATTATATTTATATTTTTTTTCATTATATTTTTTGTTTTAGAATATATATATATATTAAATATTAATAATAATATGTATATATATAGATTCTCTACATAATGATATATCAAATATTTCTACAACTATTAATGTGATTCAAAAGAAAATAGATACTATGAATAAGAGTATATATATCTATATATTATTATTATTATTATTATTATTATTATTATTATTATTATTATTATTATTATTATTATTATTATATAGAAATAAAACATGAGACTCTATTATTATCTTCATTATCTTCTTCAGTTCATTCTTTTCAACAGAAATCACCAGAATTCAGTATATAGAATACTAGAATCCTATTCATATAATCATAAATATATTTATATATAGAAATAGATACAACACATTTAGAAACGTTATTAAATGACGCACTCCAGCAGTTTACTTCTGTGAATACAGATATCCATCAAACAACCAATCAAATTCAATCGTTAGAATCCGTTATAGAAAAACATATCGTTCAATCCATACAACCTAGTGTATATATTTAATTATATGTATAAATATATATAAATATATTTATATATTTATATAGATTTATTCTTCGACAAAAATACATGATCAACACAATTATTCTATATCACAAAATAACCACGGGAATTCTTTCAATAGTCCGTATATTAATTCAAATTATCATGGGAATATGAATGAAGAAATTCATCAAAATACTTCATCTCTTTCTCTATATAACCCGAAAAACTCTATTTATCAAAATCAAAATTATCAAAATTCGTATAAATATAGAAATAATCACGGTTATTTGGAGAATGTAGTCGATACACCTCATTCTTTGTCTACAAATCTCTCCTGTAACGAAAATATACAAACGATAAATCCTTTAAGAAATCAAAATAACCACGGGAATCCTCCACATGTTTCAATCTCTCCTTCCTTAAATGTGTCGAATCCTTCATATTCCCACGGGAAATCCATAAGTAACTTGAATATTTCTGAATCTTCAGTATTTTCTTCTCCTTCTCCTCCTCTTTCTATGTCCTTTTTACCATCAAATAACCGCGAGAATTACGAGAATATCTGTAAATCTCCTATTTATATACCTATTTCTATGAATGATAATGATAATAATAATAATAATAATAATAATAATAATAATAATAATAATAATAATAAGTATAATAATAATAATAATAATAATAATAATAATAATAATAATAAGTATAATAATAATAATAATAATAATAATAATAATAATAATAATAATAATAATAGTAATAATAATGAAAATAGAATGATAATAAAAGAATCCAAAAAATATCGTGGAAGACCAAAATCAAAAGATATTTATAATAATGATACTATTAATAAGAATAATAATGACAACAACTTCAATAATAATAAGAAGAAGAAATCTAGTACTACTTCTACTAAATATTCTATCGATCCAAGTTTATATATAAAAGAATTACCAGTTCGAAAAGCAAGACAAACAGCAATAAAACGAATAAAACAAGATATAAAACAATTTAATTTGAAAAAAGCTCGTTATTCTGATTCAGAATATAAATCAAAAATAAAAACAACAAAAAATAATCATTATTTACGATCTTCTGGTATATCTTTATCTGATAATAATAATAATAATAATAATAATAATAATAATAATAATAATAACAATAATAATAATAATAATAATAATAATAATAATAATAATAATAATAATAATAATAAACATAATAATAATAAACATAATAATACTACTATTCAAGCATTTTCTGAAAAAGAGAACGAAGAAGAAACCATTATTGATCTTCCTGAGCGAATGCCTTTATATACAAATACGATTTCTTATGAAAATAATGAAATTAACTCTAATGATAATAATTCTTTAAAATCTGAATTTTTATTAGTTCATTCTATTACAAAAAAAGGAAGACAAACAAATACCATGATATATGGAAATACATGTTCGAATTCTATTCAAAAAACTATTTCAACTGTCATATCAAATCCATATGCAAGAAAAAGAAAATCTTATGGTAAAAAATTCAATTATAATATAGATAACTTCTCTGATGATGACTTTTTTTCTTAAATCATGTCTCTTTTTTATTATTATTTTTCATATATTTTTTTAATTTTTACTTGTTATTACTATCTTGTCATTTCTATATGTTGACACAATTGAAATTAGTAACAAAAACTCATTTCATTTTTTTAATTTTTCTCTTTTACTTTTTTATAATCTTTAATATTCTCATTGATGCTTCCTTCTTCATTTTATTTTGTTTTTTCTTTTCTTTTTAAACAAAACACTAACAACTCCAACAATTTGTATAAAAACAATATTTTCATCAATCTAAAGCTTTTTGAACGCAGATTAATAGAAAAAAACGTGAAAATAATAATATTATATATTTTTTAATTATTGATTCACGATGAATGAAAGTTTACCTGCAGCAAGCGTTTTGAAATTTATTAAAGAAGCTCTTCCTGATAATACACTTATCAGTCACGATGCAAAAGAAGCTTGTGTTCTCGCTGCTGATGTCTTTCTACACTATCTCACCACATGTGCAATTGATATTGCTAAGGCACAAGGAAGATCAACAATTACATCAGATAACGTCATTGCCGCTCTTTATGAACTTGGATTTGATGATTATGTTGAACCTACAAAAACATATCTAGACGGTATTTTTTATAAATTATTAATTTCTTATAATTTTTTATATAGACATCAAATCAAGAAGAAGTCAGACTCAAGTATGCTATTGATTACATTATATCAATATTTTTATAATGATCGCCAACTTTATTTCTAATCAATTTTTTACTTTATAGACTGCTGCCTCAAAGCAATAGATTGTGTGTATCTTTTTATACTAAGTTTCATGTGTAACAAAGAAGTTTCTCTAGTTTATTATAACCTTTTTCTGTATATGTTTTTATTTTTCCAGAATGTATAGTATTTATTGTGTATGTTGTCTTGTGTTGATTTCATTAAGCATTAAATTCATTTTTTTTAAAGAATTCTGATCATCAACCTCCAAATAGATATTGTAAATTGTTATAAAAATATAATGTATGTGTAAATAATAATGTGTGTGTTGTGATTTATGTATAACATGTGACAAACCAAATAAAATTTAAAGAAAAATAATAAAATAGATTCTTAGGATAATTTTTTACATAAAATCAATAAGGAGGGAATTTCAAAAATTTATATTTTTCATTTAATTTACAAAATGATAGATATATTGATTTTAAAATAACGATTGTATAATGGATCTATATGTTGATAAGGAGGATAAAGAACTTTTTGAATATATTGAGGATTCCGAACACATTTATAATTTAGTTACAGAAAATACAGATCTATCAACCAAGATTGAATATGAGAGTTCAGAAGATGTAAAGAGAAAGATTGAAAAGGAAGTTCTTCTTTTCTTAGAGTCCATTTTTCAGAATAACGATCCTATTTTCGAGATGGTTTCAAGACAAAATCGAAATACATATTATGATGCGAAAGAGCAGTTGATGAGATTAGGAACATTGAAATCGAAACGGAATTTGTATGATGGATTGACTTATGTTCGAACTTGGTATGTAAAATTTATTTGAAATGCTGCTATTTTATATAGGAAATTACTAGAATCGAGTTATTTACTTGTTTCAAGTCACAAAACTGTCAATCAACGTGAAGTATTTTATATATATTTATATAACGTTTAATTATTTATATATAGATTTATTATATGAATAAAGATGTAAGTATATATATAGTTATTTGTGTATATATAGTATAGATATTTAATAATCAACAAGAATGTGATGATATTATTCAAGGTATATATATATGTTCATATATATATATATATATAGATGTTGTATCCATGCTTTTAGTCCCGCGGTTATCTCTCGGTATCACAAGGTGTGATTTTATTAATATACTTTTTATTATTATTATTATTATTATTATTATATATATATATATATAGTTCTTCAAAGGGTAGTGTAGCTGGTTTGTATATATATATATATATATATAATTATATATGTTTATAATTTTTTAGACTTGAAATTTACCGCGGGGATCATTGGGAAGATATTTCAATAGGAGAAGGTATTTCAATAACTCCGGAGTTATTATTATGTTCCAGGATTCGATCACGTGCGAAAGTTATTCTTGTTATTGAAAAGGTATATATATACGTATATATATATATATATATTTATAGGATGGTATTTTTAGACGATTAGTTGAAGATAAAGTATATTATTATTATTATTATTATTATGATGATATATATATATAGGTCTATCAATCATTCCCGCTCATTTTGGTTACCGGCAGAGGATTCCCGGATCTGTTAACAAAGGCATTCGTGAGACATATATATGTATATATTATTATTATTATTATTATTATTATTATTATTATTATTATTATTATTATTATTATTATTATTATTATTATTATTATTATTATTATTAAGATGTAATAATAAGAAATAGATATCTAATAATACACATATAATAATAAATATAATAATATATATATAATAATAAATATAATAATATATATATAATAATAAATATAATAATATACATATAATATTAAATTTAATTCTTATATATAATATTAAATATAATATATATATATAGACTTTATTACACATTCCAATATTAGGATTATGTGATTATAATCCGTTTGGAATATCCCTCTTATTAACGTATATGATTGGTGCACAACGGAGCGGACTGGAGGTACGAGATACTATTTGTGTTCTTATTATTATCCTTTTTCTTCTTCTTCTTCTTCTTTTTTTTCTTTTTCTTTTTCTTTTTCTTTTTCTTTTTCTTTTTCTTTTTCTTTTTCTTTTTTTTTTTTTTTTTTTCTTCTTCTTCTTTTTTTTTCATCTTCTTTTTTTTCTTTTTCTTCTTCTTCTTCTTATCATTATTATTATATATTAAAAATATTATTACTATTATATATTATTAATATATATTGATTTTATTCATACACATATTATATATAATATATACATTATATATATATATATAATATAGTCATATAGATATTGTGTACCTATTGAATGGATAGGATTAACAAGTGAAGATATATATATACTTCAACCTACTAAAGAAATACAACAAGTATATATATATAATTGCTAATATTCAATATACCATATATATATAATTATTTTTCTTTTTTTCTACTCATATTACTTGCTATATATCTTAAAATAAAATACATAAATAATAATAATAATATTAGATATTAACAAAACGTGATCTTCGGAAAATTGATCTTTTATTATTGTATATTTATAAATATGTATATGTATATAATATATATAGACATCCTTATATTCAACAGCATTCTTTATTTCAAAAGGAATTAATATATATGAAAAATAATGGATATAAAGTATTTTATTTTTTAAAAATAATTTCTTAATCATTTATAAATTATTCTTTATATTTTTAGATGGAATTAGAATCCTTATATATGTACGGTCTCCAATACATCAGTGAAATCTATATTCCAAAGAAAATCAAACCTTATCTTTAATATCTATATTTCTCTCCATAGTATAACATAAAACAATTCACATTTTAACTATTAAAAAATAATGATGTATTTGATAATTTTTGTAAAATTTTGTTTATTTTTTAATTTTTCATTCAAAAGTCTATAACTCACATATTCACTACAACGACACAATACTATAATGAGCATAATAACGAGAAACACTTTGTATATTTACACAAAATGGTTGCCATTTTCATTCAAATTATATTTATCATGATATATCTATAATAAATCCGATGAACAACGTTCTTAATACAACAATATACTTATATAAGAAGAATATATAGTTTTTTAAACACTTTTTTTAAATAGAGAAATGAACAGGGTTTATCCTAAACTAGCCATGGCAAGTAACCTACCCGAGAAGAACTTAGTTGGACCAACTGAACCCCCTCAAAGTACTTATGAACAAGGCTCAAAACGAAGATTCTCCTACAGTATAAGAATCCTTACAGAGTCAGTATGATGGATTTTCTTAGGCGTAAAAAGGCGTAAATAAAAACTCTCTTAGTATACTGACCTTACTCAGAATGTAATTTAACGAACCCTATTTATGAAACTGGTTCTTTTCAAAGAATTTCTAAACGAATATTTTTTTATGGTGAAAACTAGAAAAAAATGCATATATAACTATTCGTTTATGGATTTTCCACAAAAAATATAATTCTTCAGAAAAATCCTTCAAAATCTCCGTGGGAAGAAAACTTGAAGAATTTATATTTATATATAGATAATAGACGATGAAATCATTTATTGTTTACTTATTTATTGCTTTGGGTATTTAATTATAGTTATGAATTATATATGCTAATTTTTTTTTATATAGCTGTTGCACAAACATGTACATCTCCCAAGATGATTGTCAACATTAAAAGAACTTACAAAAGTTCTGCTACTCAAGAAGGTATTCAAATTTGGCAAGGTAATTACCAAACTGGTACTTTAATTGGTGAATGGAATGGTAATGGACATGATAATACTATTCAAACTTATTCTCTCTGTTTATCTTCTACTTTACATACCCTTGTTGCTACTGATGGGTATATTTTTTTTTATACATAAGAATTAATAACGTTTTTCATAGTGCTAAGGATGGATGGTATGATGGTTCTATTTTTGAACTTGTTACAAGTTCTGGTATTGTTATTCTTAAGGGAAATCTTGAAAGTGATCACCGAAAATTATTCACTTTCTATCGTATGTTTTTTTTAAAAACAAATTTTATTTTTAATTCACCAAATAATCTTCTCTTTCTTTAGCTGCTTTTTCTATAAAATCTACTGATTCTTGGAAATATTCTGCTGTTGCTCAAAGTAATACTGAATGGACTGCTTCTGATTATTCTGATTCTACTTGGACTTCTTACGCTCCTGGTTCTTTCCCTGAAGTTTCTTCTATTACTAGATATTTCCGTGCTACTGCTAGTGTTCCTTCAAATAAGAATAGTTTTGCTATTGTAGATTGTGGTGCTTTTACTAAAGATGGTGTTGCTATTTATATTAATGGCCAAGAAGTATATCGTCGTAATCTTGCTACTGGTGCTTCTGGTACTACTCCTGCTACTTCAATTGATACTGAATCTGCTTATAGACGTATAACCATTCCTGTTTCTTCTTCTTTTATAACTGATTCTACTATTACTATGGCTGTTGAATTACATGCTCAATCTACTGCTGCTACTACTGAAGATTTTAAGGGCATTTTAATTTTTGTTTATGGTCCTTCTGTTTCTCGTAATATTGATTTTACTACTAATGCTGAAAGACCTGCTGATTATGCTCCAGAACCTGTTGCTAATGCTTTTGATGGTGATATTCAAACTCAATGGTATATTAGTCAACTTCCTATTTGGGGTGAACTACAATTCAATAATGGTAGAAGAGAATGGATTAATAGATATGTTTTATCTGTTAGTAGTTATGATGTTAATCGTAGACCTACTTCCTGGAAAATCTTTGGTTCTAATGATGGTACTAATTATGATCTTCTTGATTCTAGATCTTATCCTGTTTGGGAAAATTGGAAATTTGTTACTTTTGAAATGAATACTAATCAAAAATCTTATAATATTTATAGAATTCAGTTTTTAACTTCTGGTGGTTCTGATTGTGAAGTTTCTGATATTGAATTCTTTGCTACTGCTAATACTGTTGAAACTCCTTCTCTCTCTTATGGTACTACTACTGTTAAGCTTATTGCTAATATGGATGAAAAAATATTACAACCTACTCAAAATGGTTTCCAAAATTTTATTATTACTCCTTCTCTTCCTACTGATGTAGGTACTACTTTTGATCCTGTTACTGGTGTTATTACTCTTATTCCTACTGCTGTTATTCCTGCTACTCAATATTCAATTACTGCTTCTCATGCTGTTACTGGACAAAACTATACTACTACTATTATGATTAGTGCTACTCTTTGTTCTATTCCTAATATTCGTTTCAATATCTATCAACGTGTTGGTACAAGTAGTATTACTTCTTCTGATCCAGAAACAGTTTCTATTTTCAATTCTGCTGGTACTCAACTTTTGTCTTCGTCACTTAAACCTAGTGATTCTAGTAGTTATAACGATAAAACTTATAAATTCTGTGAAGCACCTGATATCTATACTTTTAAATTAACTGCTGTTTCTTCTGCTGGATTCTCTACTATTTCTTATGTTTCTGTTAATCTATATAGAGCTGATGGTTCTAAATTAGTTGCTTCTAGAAGAAATCTTCTTAATAAGAGTACTGATTCTTTCAAGATGGATATTTCTTTCAATTTACCTACATCTACTAAGATTTTAACTGGTGTTACTTCCATTCCTGCTGGTTGGAATACTCTTTCTTTTGCTGATTCTACTTGGGCTACTTATGTTAGTGAACCTGCTATGACTTCTACTAGTAGAATTGTTCTTGTTAGAAGTACTTTTACTGTTACTCCTGCTGCTGATACTCAAGGTTGGGAACTTAATTATAGAACGAATGCTGGTACTATTGTTTATTTAGATGGTACAGAACTTCTTCGTTTCCAAACTACTGAACCTGCTGGTACTGCTCTTACTACTACTTCTACTGCTAGTGCTGGTGATGCTACTTATTCTTGGAGAACTTTAACTGGTGTTATGTCTCAATTAACTTCTGGTTCTCATGCTTTTAGTATTGCTATGATTGCTAAATCTGATTCTTTTGCTACTGATCCTATTAGTTATGATTGTTTCCTTCGTTTCTTAGCTGATTCTAATACTAATTCCAGAACTTGGAGTATGGATAGCAAGCAATCTTCTTATGTTTGGAATGATTCTAAAGCTGATAAATTATTTGATTCTAATTATAATACTGATTTTGCTACTTATTTTAGAGAAGCTAATCCTGCTCCTCAATGGGGTGCTGGTAATTTAGAAGCATTATCTTTTGAAGTATTTAATAAATATTGTATTGTAAGTAGTTCCGATTCTTCTAAAAGTGATCCTAAGAAAATTACTCTTTCTGCTTCTTCTGTTGGTTGGGATGAAGATACTTTTGAAATTATTAATACTCAAGATAATATTGTTTTCGATGGAAGATCTCAACGTATTTGTTTCTATATGCCTACTGTTACTAAAGCTTATAATGTATTTAAGATTTCTACTCTTGAAACTAATGTTGCTCCTCCTGATAATGATAAATTTATTCTTGCTGAATTAGAATTCTTCTTAATTGATTTCAATAAACTTACTATTCCTCCTCTTGCTTATTCTGCTTCTTCTATTACTGGTTATACTAATTCTCAAATTACTTCTTTATATCCTACTTCTGAATATTATAGACAATTTACTGTATCTCCTGCTCTTCCTGCTGGTATAACTCTTTCTTCTTCTACTGGTATTATCTATGGTACTCCTACTGCTCCTTCTTCTGGTACTTATACTATTTCTGCTACTGGTATTACTGGTACTGCTACTACTGTTAGTGTTACTATAACTATTCAAGCTTGTACTTTACCTAATGTTTTCTTCAAATTATATTTCACTGGTATGGATGATGCTAATGCTTATCAACATGGTTTCTCTCTTAATAATATAGATGGAAAAGTTATTGATAAATTAGATACTTTCCCTAATTATTTATTTAATGGTTTAACTCATAGTTATTGTCAACCTTCTGGTACTTATTCTCTTATTTTAAAGGATACTCATAAAGAGGGTTGGGATAATACTATAGTTACTGTATATAATGATGATAATACTATTATTCTTCAAGATACACTTCTTTCTGGTGAATCTTCTAAGACTTTATATATTAATATTGGTTATATAGTTGCTTTTGGTCAAACTACTTGGAAATATACTAACGTTGCTCAAACTTCTTCTTCTTGGACTACTGCTACTTTTAGTGATGATACTTGGTCTAATGGTCAATCTGGTTCTTTTACTAATTTAACTGCTACTACTGTTTATTATAGAACTACTTTTACTGCTAATAATCTTAAACAATTCTCTCTTTATGAATTATCTCTTAAGATTAAGTCTGGTGTTATTGCTTATATTAATGGTAAAGAAGTTTATAGATATGCTGTTCCTACTACTGGTGTTACTTCTTCTACTTTAGCTACTAGTGAATTTGCTAATGTTACTGTTGTTACTTCTTCTGAATCTACTCAATTTGGTTGGTTAGTTGCTGGTCAAAATGTTTTAGCTGTTGAAATTCATCGATATAGTGATGTTCAAGAACCTACTTTTGATGCTCAAGTTAGTCTTCAATTATCAGGTGCTAACAGAGTTTCTGGTGGTACTGTGAAGACTAATGTTCCTGGTTTAAATATTTCGCAATCTCATGAAACTGAAGAAATGGCTTTTGATCGTAATATGAATACTAAGTATTATGGTAAAGGTTGTGGTCAATCTATTTGGTTAGAATATATTTATAATTATAATCGTAAAGAATTTATTTCTTCTGTATCTGTTTCTCGTGCTAATACTGATGATCGTCAACCTTCTTCTTTTACTTTATCTGCTTCTAATGATGGTATTACTTATAAACAATTAGTAGCTGATTATAATATGAATTTTGGTGATTATAAATCTGTTGCTGGTACTAGAAATTATGATTTCTTGAATGATGTTGCTTATAATAGATATAGATTTACTTTTAATATTAGTACTTGTTCTGATGGTTTAGAAATTGCTGAATTATCTCTTATTTCGAAAAGGATTAATCATACTTGTCCTGCTGAAGATGATTATAAAGAAACTCTTTTTGGTAGTTATGCTTTGAAAGAATGTGATTTATATTATGATGGTTCTATGACTCGTCTTTGTATTAATGGTACTTGGGGTACTGAACAAAAACAATGTGAACTTATTGCTCCTCGTAATTTTTGGTATACTAAGAAATCTTATGTTTTTATAACAAAGAGAAATAATATTATTCCTGAACCTTATTATGAAGCTGCTCAAGTTAATTTCACTATTTCTCCTTCTCTTCCTTCTGATTTATCTATTAATGTAAATAATGGTATTATTAGTGGTTCTCCTGAAGATGATTTTGATGAAATGGATTTCGTTGTTACTCTTGCTAATATTAAGGGTATTGCTAATTATACTATTACTCTCAGTTCTATTCATACTGGTGGTATTGCAGGATGGGGTATTGCTCTTATTGTTATCGCTTGTATTGTTATTGTTTGTATTGTTATTGTTTTTTATAGACATAAGAAATCTAAAAAGCTTAATGTGAAAAATTCACTCTTACGTCGATATTAAGTTGAATGTGTTTTCATTGACTGATCTTCGTTCAAAACCTATTTCACTAATAGAGAAAAAAAACTGATTTCAGTGAGTTTTATAAAAATGATGAGTCTTCACTATATTTTATTTCTATTCTTTTTTGTTGAGTTTCTATTATCTTGTTAAAATCATAATAAATTATATTCTATAATAAAATTAGTATTATTTTCTTTTTTTCGTGGCTTGTATATTATTATATAGGCTTGTATATTATTATATAGGCTTGTATATTATTATATAGGCTTTTCTATACTTAAAAAATATAGTTATTTTAATTAAAGGAGTCATTTTTAAATAATTTTTCATTGTTTTGTTTAAAAATAGTGCTTTCTAAGAGTTGTGATGATCAATAGAAAGTAAGAAGCGTCTATGGTCAATACACGAAGCCAAATTGTGTTTTTTTACACTGGAAAAAAGACAAGTCTATTTTATTGGGTCGAGGATCAAACAAGATTCATAGAATATGTCTTATTTATGGAATATACATATATATTTTAAATCAAAAAATTTGTTGTATGAAATATTCTTTGGGGTGTTAAAAAAACTCTCTTGGAGTCCAGACCGTAGTCAAAGGAAAAAGAAGGCGAACCCTGATCCGTTACAGAATTTCTTTGTGTGTCAAAAACCATATTCTTTTTTATTTCGAATTAAAATCACGGGTTTCGTAAATCTATTAACGAATAATTCAATATTTCCTTGAAAACATATTTTGCTGAAAATGAAGCTATTCTTTCCCAGGAGGAGACCAAGAACCGTGGGAAAGCAAGATTAATATGGAAGAAGACACAATTAATCATGAAAAAGTAAAAAAAATAATTATATAAAAAGAAGACTTGATTCATTATTTTATTATTTTTTTTGAAGTATTTATTCAGTTTAAAAATGAAGCCTACTAAAACGTATATCATCTATAACATTTAATTAATGAGATTGTATTTAGTTCTGTATCTGAAGGGCCTCAGACTATATCATGTATGTCAATGACTATATTTATTCATTAGATTCTCTTTATAGATTCTGGAAAATTCTGTAAAGAACGTTTTATGTTTACATTAGGAAGTTTCGTTGGAAATATCGTTACATGTAGAGTATATTTCATTTTTATCTTATTTTGTGAAAGTATATTACTTGATTATCTTGTCTAGCTTGTCGATAATTGCATTTACAGAGGTGTTCTTTATACTACGAATCCTGATAAATTAACTATTGTCTTAAATATGGCCGTTTTAATCGTATGTTTTTTTTTCATATTTTTTTTTATATTATTTTTATTCATTTTTTGTTTATTAGTATTCTTTTATATATTATTATTATTCATTTTATTTATATATTATTATTATTATTCATTTTATTTGTATATTATTATTATTCATTTTATTTATATTTATATATTATTATTATTATTCATTTTATTTATATTTATATATTATTATTATTCATTATATATTATATATTATATATATTCTATAGAAATCTCCAGTCCCAAAAGAACAACTACCTCCTCGATCTCTAATCATGATCCACGACGAACATATTGTTTCTGTATATATATATATATATATATATATATATATATATATATATATATATATATATATATTATTGTATTATTTAATTATTTTATATTGAATTTTTTTTAATTATATTTTATATATTATTGTATTATTTTTTTATATATTATATATTTTATATATTATATATATTATATATTATGTATTATTTATAATATTTATTATAAGAATGATCTATCTATCTATCTATCTATCTATATAGATCTATACAGAAGGATTAGAATCAACAAGTGATTTATTTAATTACACGAGAACTTCTCGTTTAGAAACACTTAAAGTGAAACCCATTGCTAATAGAGATTTAGTAGTATATATATATATTATTTTTTTTTATTTTATTTTATTTATTATTTTAACTATATATATATATATATTATTCAGTTTATTTTTTAAAGTAATATATATATATATTTTTATTATTTTTGTGTAAAAAAATATTTTTTAAAATAGTATATATATATATATATATATATATATATATTTATAGAAGGCAGATGCTTGGCTACCTGAAAACACAAAACTAGAAGATCTTGATGAAAAGTATATATTATTATTATTATTATTATTATTATTATTATTATTATTATTATTATTATTATTATTATTATTATTATTATTATTATTATTATTATTATTATTATGTTTATTATTATTATTATTATTAATATTATTATTATTATTAATTTTTATTATATTATATAAATTTTATTTTTTTTATTATACTTATTAATTTTATATATATATATATATATATATATATAGTGACGATCGTCCTTTCGATCAGTTCCAGGCCAATCGGGATAAGGGGATGAAAGAAACATTTCGCTATGATATATATACTACTACCTTAAATCCAAATAATTTCACAGCGTATATTCTTATAAATAGATTATATTTATATATCTATATATATAATTGTTATTATTATTATTTTTTTTTATGTTTTTTAATGTTTTTTTTTCATTTAATTAATTATATGCTATAATAATACTTATATTATTTATATATATATAGAGAACAATTAGAAGAAGCGGCTCGAATTGAAAAAGAAATTTTATTAAAAGGAAACAAGGGATCTTCTGGCGATGACGCACTCTGTGACTATGATGACGACGTGAGGGTTCCGGAATACAAAAATTTAACGGAAGAAGAATTATTTAGTAGCGTTGTAAGAACAACAAATACTGTTGATAGTTCAAAAATGTTGATGTCAGTTGATGATTTTGAAGCTTCTCTTATGTATATATATAATAATAATAATAATAATAATAATATAGTTCTGGAAATGAGCCTGCTCCCGCGGTTATTTCTCCTTCTGATAAAGCTACTTCTCCATCTAGTGATATTCCCGTGGTTATTCCTTCAAAGGAAGTTGAAAGTACTATTATTGAAATTAAACCCATTACTATTGCTGTTGATACTACTACTACTACTGCTAATAATAATAATGATTCTACTACTACTGTAAATGAGAAAGAAAATGATAATACTATTGTTTCTTCTATTCCTAATGATGATACTACTACTACTGCTACTGCTGCTACTAATAATAATGATGAAAAAGAAAAAGAAAGTATTGCTTCTGAAATTCCCGCGGGAGAAGAGTCTATTCAAGAAGAGAATGCATCCTCTGTCAAAGATACTGAAGATCTTGCCGTTACGGAAGAGAATACTATTCCCCGTGAGCGTCGTAACAGTGGCTGTATCAGTCAAACGGTTGGCAGCCGTTACGGAAATGGGGGATTCCGCGAGGATCGCAATAGTGACGTTACAGATGCGCCGTTAGAGAAAGAAAATAGTGTTCCAAAAGAGGGAAGTATAACGGTTTCCACTTCTGACATAAAGGAAGGTGTGTCATCCATACTGTTAAAAGACGTTACAGCCGTTGCAAAACACAATTCGTCATCCACTTTTGAAATTGATGAAGAAACGAAACGTCGTCGACGTATTGAAATAGAACATTTGAAACGTGGAATTCGTCCAGTTCTCCCTCACGTGACTAGAGTACCTACTAAATCAGTGCCTCATGCAGGTACATTGACAGATCGTGCGTCATACACGAAATTATTAAAAGAATTTACTGTTGAATTAAATAAACGTATATATATATTCTATTTTATATTCTATTCTATATATATTCTATATATATTCTATATTATATTCTATTCTATATTCTATTCTATATATATTCTATATATATATATATATATATATATATATATATATATATATATATATATATATATATATATAGGAACAGTTACATCATCACCTCATCCTACAAATACCGCGGGAATCGCTTCAAAGACACCTCAAACAAAAGTATTAATAACCGCGGTTAATCCTCCGTCAATGAAACATCGTGATATGAATGACGCACAGGAATCAAAGCCATTAGCCAATCAGACACCTAAGAGTCACGTGCTTCGACCTCTTGATCACGAGCCAGGTATGAACCATAATAATGGAAATAACCAAGGGAATATTTCTCCTATGAGTAATTCTAGTGATAATAATCATGGAAATAGAATGATGGGTATATATATAAATAATATATATAAATAATATATATATATATATATATATATATAGGTCGTAATCATAAACGTTCAGATTCACCTCATTCAGAAAGATCTGTATATATATATATATATTTATATATATATTATTATGTATATTATTCTTTCTTTCTCTCTTTTTATCTTTCTCTATATATATAATAATAAAATATTTATTATTCTTTCTTTCTCTCTTTTTATCTTTCTCTATATATATAATAATAAAATATTTATTATTCTTTTTCTTATACTCTACTAGGGTATGTCGAATAAACCTCGAAATAACCGCGATTATAAGGGTAAAAAGGACTCGAATATGTCAGGCATGCGTCAACCTCGTTATAATAATAATAATATGAATAATAATAATAATAATATGAATAATAATAATAATAATAATAATAACCAACAATATAATCATTCACCTAATTTTATTCCCGCGGAAAACATGGTTATGATGTCTTATATGAATATTCCTGGGAATACTATGCCCGCCAATATGATGCCGCCAAATGTTATACCTATAAACTCAATTCCCGCGAATATTATGAATGTTCCTCGAACCAATCAATTTGAAAAGAAAGAAACACAAATGGTGATGGCAACCAATGAAAATGGATTTAATGAAGTTCCAGAAAGCCCGCGAAATGGAATGCCGCTATCCATGATCAATAATAATAATAATAATAATAATAACGGAAATGTCACTGAATCTCCCCATATTAATGGAAATAATCATGAAAATACTGTTTATGAAAATAATCATGAAACTATTAAAACTTTCCCTGAAATGAATAATAACCGCGGGAATAATAATTCTCATACTTCACCTACTATCAATTCATGTATATATTTATTTATTGTTTATATATATATATTTATTTATTGTTTATATATATATATATATATATATATATATATATATATATATAGCCCTTAATCCTCATGCCTCAGAATTTAATGTGAATGCGCCAACATGGTATATATATATATATATATATATATATATATGTATATATATATAGGAATCCTTCTAAGCCTGTTGTTTATGAACCAAATAATAATAATAATAATAATAATACTAATAATAACAGTAATGCTAATAATAATAATAATAATAATAATAATAATAATAATAATAATAATAATAATAACACGGTTCCAAATAATAATAATTCACCAAATAATATTGTTGTTGTATATATATAATATTAATATATATATACATATATATATATATATATATAGTCATCAATGCCTCAACAAGTAATTTCAGTTCTTCATGAAGAAGGTATATATATATATATATATATATATATATATATATATATATATATATATAGTTCCCGCCAATTCTTCGATTCCCGCTAATCCGATACCGCCACAATATTTTAGTATATATATATAATGTTTTTAATATATATTATAAATCTCTTTCTTTCTTTCTATATATATATATATATTATAAATCTCTTTCTATATATATATATATATATTATAAATATCTTTCTTTCTATATATATATATATATATAGTATCTCAACCTAATCCCTATATATATAATATCCCTCAAATGTCATACGTAAATCCCCAACCATTTGTGGTATATATATATATATATATATATATATATATATATATATATATAGGTCAATCAGGTTGGTGTTCCATTCCAATATTTCCAACAAGGACCTATAAGTATATATATATATATATATATATATATATATATATATATATATATATATATATATATATATATATATAAATGTTCCTCATGACAATAAATTCCCTCCAAATAATTCGCTTCCTATCGCTTATCCTCAAGTATATATATATATATAATAAATATAATAAAAATAATATATTATAATATATTATAATAATAATAATAATAAGTATATATATATATATATATATATATATATAGCCTCCAACTGCTATACGCCAACAGGATGGTGTTAATTCATATATACCTAATATCATACCTGAAGGGGTCACTTTTAATGTATATATATATATATATATATATTATTATTATTATTATTATTCTCTAGAATATGATGCAAAATCCATTACCAATGTATATATATATATAATAATAAATATAATAATATATATATATTTATAGTATATATGTACCTGTTTCTTCTGACGGTAGAGCTATTACAGGGCTTCCAGTTCAACGTATATATATATATAATAATAATAATAATAATAATAATAATAATAATAATAATAATAATAATAATAATAATAATAATAATAATAATAATAATAATAATAATAATAATAATAATAATAATAATAATAATAATAATAATAATAATAATAATAATAATAATAATAATAATAATAATAATAATAATAATAATAATAATAAGAATAATAATAATAATAATAATATATATATATATATATATATATATATACAAGGATTTATGCCTCCGAATGCTATGCCAAATGCGATGAATAATCCTGGGAATATGATGAATATGAATAATCTTGGGAATGTGAATGCGAATAATAACCAGGGGAATCGCCGTCAAAATGGAAATAAAACAAAACGAATAAATAATAATAGTAATAACAATAATAATAATAGAAATTAAAATATAGTTATATAATTGAATTTTTCTTTTTCTTTTATATATATATATTACTTTCTATTTATATATTATATTGTATCATTATGTCTTTTACTATTATTTATATATAATTTGCATTTTATTTGTTTTCGTTTATTTTCATTTTCTTTATATATATATATATATATATATATTTGTTTTACATGACGAATAATCTGTTTTGAATTGCATTTGTGTATATTCGGAGATTTCCATTTTATTTTTTAAATTTTGTTGTCTTTTTTTTAAATATCTACTTTATTTTTATTTCACAAATGACTCAATTCACAAATTATTTATTTAAAACGACAATATATATATAAAATTATAAAACAACTCTTTCATTTCCTCAATAATGTCCATAAATGTCCAAATTTTCAACAACTTTTACATTAAAATGCTTTCTTTAGATCTCTAAACACACGACTCATCCTTATTTTCAAGAATCTCTTGATAAAAATGGAATTTAAATACAATAAGCACAAAAAATGATTCTACTGAATATTCTAGAAAAAAAAGATAACCGTCAGAAAATATTCCAATATATTTATAGAAAAAATAAAAATCACCAGTCAAATTCCAGAAAAGGAAATTCCCGTAAGAAAATCAGGTTTTTCAACGAATAAATTTCATTAAAAAATTCAATAAACAACTTTTCATTTGTTTTTTTTATTTAGATCATTTTTTTATTTATTTATATATTTTTTTATATACATTTATTGTTAATTTTATAAATTTTTATTTATTTGATTTGTGATTTAAAATGACTACTTATGGAGATACTAAATATTGGGATGATCGTTATTTAAAGTATTTTTTTTTAACTGTTGTTTTCTTCATTTATCTTATTTTCTTCTTATTTATTCATTATAGAGATACGGATGAATTTGAATGGTATCAGGGTTATGATAGTTTAAAGTCTATTTTATCTCAATATGTAAAGAGAGATGATCACATTCTTATTGTTGGATGTGGCAACTCAAGTATGAATCATTTGTGGCTAAATTTTTTTATTTTTTTATGTACAATCATTATTATTGATTTTACATAGATATTACAGGAGATATGTATAAAGATGGTACATATTCATAGTGTTATTCTTCTTCTTTCTACTGTCTTCTTTCGTAGGATATAAATACATTACAAACATCGATATCTCATCAGTTTGTATTCAACAGATGAAAACAAAATATGCTTCCACACCAGAAATTCAATGTATATATATATTTTTATCGATTTATATATATGTATTATTATTTTTATAAGTTTGTTTTATTTATTATTATTCATTTATAGGGGACGTTATGGATGTGTGTCATATGACATATTCTGATGAATCATTTGATTTTATTTTTGATAAAGGAACAATGGATGCTATTTTATGTAGCGACAACGATCAAGAAGCTTGCTCCTCAGCATTAAAAGAAATTTTAAGAGTATTAAAACCAAATGGTATTTATTTTAATATGACTTATGGAATTCCTTCAAATAGAATGTGCTATTTTAATATACCTCCTTTTCAAGTTACACATGAACAAGTTCGTATGTTTTTATTTTTATTTTAATTTTAATAATTTTTTTATCCTTTTTATATTAAATTTATATACATTTATTGTGTACTTTTTTTATTTTTATTTTTTTAATTCCTATATATATATATATAGTTAAGCCTCAATTACAGAATATTCCTGGTTCTGTTGATGACGCACACCGTTATCATCATATGTATATATGTAAAAAAATAACTTCAAAAGAATAAAAATAATTATTATATATATATATTTGTTTTTTCTATAATTTATAATTATTATTTTGTGTAATTTTTAATTATTTCTTTTTATAATAATATTTTGTAAAGTAAATATTAATATGAATAAGAATCAATATTAACAAAACAATTATTATGAAAATAAAAAATATATATATAATAAAAAAAAGTTAAAAATTATATATATATACATATGAAGAAAAACGAAAAGGTTAAAATTTGACGAAAATAAATAAATTATATATATTAACATATTCATTTATAAAAAAAGAATAGATAAAAAAAAATTATTTCTTAAATAGAAAATATATGATGAAAAAAAATTCTAAAAAATAAAATCTAATATATATATAAAACCTAGAATATAAAAAATAACAAAAATATTTATTTATGAACAATAAAATGATAATAATAATAAAAAAAATATTGATTTATATATATATATATACAATAAAAAATAATCGTGATTATTCATATGTAAATATTGATTGCTTTGTCACGTGTACAACTGTATCTTCAGGAATACTATTCTCTTCATCTGAAATACTATTTTCAACAGGCGAATCAATATCAGTTGCTAAAGGCCCTTCAATATTATTATTATTATATATATATCCATTATATATATATTGATTATTCTCCATAGAATTCATATCTATATCTATATCATGACTATCCTGGGGATCCTGAATTATAACAGTATTATTTTCATTTTCCCCGTGATTATATGTATCAGGAGAAATTTCTTCAGGTTCTATTGTATCAACAGCCTATATATATTATTATTATTATTATTATTATTATTATTATTATTATTATTATTATTATTATATATTATTATATATATATATACTTCATATTCATGAATCACTTTTCCCGTGAATAATTCATCAAAAAGAACTCGTGTCATCTTCTTATCATCAGGGAATACTTATATATATATATATATATATATATATATATATATAATATAATATAATATAATATATATATACTAAATTTAAAAAGATGTAATAATCGCGGGGATAATGAGCTTTTACTAAAATAAAAATTCAATTAATATATTAATTACAATATATAATTAAATAATACTTATATATATATATATATATATATATATATATATATATATATATATATATACTTTAAATAAACAATAAAACAGTATGTATATAAATATAATATTCCAATTAAACAAGAAAATAAATGTGTTAATATATATAACCATTGCATTCTTTTGTGACTATATATATATACATATATAATAATAATAATAATAATAATAATAATAATAATATATATATATACATAACAAATTTCATGCAATATATTTGTATAGTTTGATATATATTAGTAGATATATATATAATTGTTAATAATATTATATATAGAAATGAATTACTTATAAACGTATTATAAGGATCTAAATAATCAGGAATTAATATAAATATAATAATAAATATATATATATATATATATACTTCTATAAATAAAATAATATAAGAAAGAGGAGCATAAACTATAGAAACTGGCTTCTATTCCCGCCATCGGATCTGCCGGGAACATGGTGAACGTTAAACATAATGTAGGTAACAACTATATATATATATATAATATATATATAATATATAATAATATATAATAATATATAATAGGATAATAAATATAATATAAAATAATAATAATATAAAATAACATATACTAATAATATTTAATAATAATATATAATATATATATATATACCCATTTCCAAAGTATCATTATTTTATTATCAATAATTGATTCTTGCATTTCACGCTGTTTTTCAAATAATGATTTCTCAAACGTAATATCAGGATATAAATAGAAGGATAGAAATGAAAGAAGAAGAAGGAATGACGCAGCGAGGGATGGTGTAACGGAAGATAACAGATTCGTTGATAAAATATAACTATGATATAATAATAATAATAATAATAATAATAAATAATAAATAATAATATATATATAACCGCTAATAATTCCCGCCAAATGTCCTGAGAGGGAAGATGAAGGAACGAGAAGTTTCATAATAATAAGCGTTACAAATGGTGAGGGATTAAATGGAATAATAATTGATAAGAATGGAATAGTGATCTTTTGTGTTTCGAAACAATAATTAATAAATGGAAGAGGACAAACAGAAGTTGCGAATTGTGATTCATACGTTAAAAACGCAAATAAAACACAACTATAACCCAAACTGAATACAGATTTATAACTATATATATATATATAATCATTTATAACTATATATATATAAATATTTATACTTTTTCTTTCCTAGTTTATATATATATATTGGATATAATATATAATACACAATAAATGCACTAGAGAACATAATAAGGAATGAATAACTATATAAAAATAATAATAAGTATAATAAATATATAAATACTATAATAATAAGAATAAACATTATAAACATAATAAACATAATAAACATAGTAAAAATAATAACATAAATATATATAATAATATATATATACGTTAAATATCTTAAACTACCCCACTGAATTTCTAATTCTTTAATTTGAAATAACATACTTATATTCATAAATAAATGTAATATATTTTCATGGGAAAATGATGAAAATATTATTCTCCAATATTCATATTGTTCTATAATACTATAATAATTTATACCTATAGAATGAATTGACCATTTTTCATCCCATATTCTAAACCATAAAATAATCATGATTAATATTAAAATTATAGTCATGGGAGTAGTTTTAACCGTAGTTATTATTTTATTTGTAGAGGTTTCTATAAAGTATTAAAAAATCATAAAATTCAATATTAAAAATTATATATAGATATATATTAATAACCAATACCAAAAGGAAAATTATGATTCCATAACATGAATGTATGTGTACTTTCTACATGGCAATAAATTTCTTGTAACCCTATATAATTTTAATTTCATAAACAAATGAAACATAATTACAATGAATACCTTCAGATGGATGATTTGATAGTTTATCTTTAATAACAGCAAATCGTTGACCTCGAATCATTACCTCATAATTATTAAACTCGTTTGTTTCCATACCATATTCGGAATAACAATCTCTTTTACATAAACTTCTTTGAAAATCGTAGATGTTTGGCATAGGAGACTTGTATTGATAGTTTCGTTTTGCAAAATGACGTCGTAAACCATGGGAACGAGATCTATAAACAGAAAAATGACATAATTTCCTTTTATCAAGATGCAAAATGTTCTAGTTGATATTGTATATTCATATACGCATCATAAATATAATATCCATCAATAGAACTATCAGTACAGTTCGTTACAATGAGTTTTTCTTTCGAACCACTCACTGAAATATTAGCCATCGTAGCTAAACAAACAAATAAAGCTGCTAAAAAGATAATAAATCTCTTTATCTTCATTTTAATTGCGATAAACAATTTTTTATCAAAATGAACAGAAGGCTTTTATCCCATGTTTTTATCAATCACTTTGTTCGATTTTTATGATTTATTTTTTTGGTTTAAAAAACACATATATTCACGGGAATGAAATGGAAGTTCTCTGTTTTTCCACTTCTTCATTATAATTTCATAAATATCATTATTTGATATATTGATCGAATTACTTTGCATATCTAGATAATAGGTATTTTTTCTGATTTTAATTGTCATTGTTTATAGAGTATTGCTGAAGTATATTGATTTATTTGGAATCGAACCATGTTATCTATTACAAACACTCTAACTAAAGCTATCACCCAAATACCCATAAAGCAAGCATTGCTTTGTGCTGAAAATAAACCTAACTATGTTCATCCAACTGGTGTTGAGCGTGATCGTCTATTAGAAATTCGAAATCAACTTGAGAAAGAAACTGATGAAGGATCTGTAGATCTCTCTATTGAAGATAAATTAGCAAAAATTACTATTTGTAATCCTCATAAGAAAAATGCAATGACGTATAGTTATAAATAGTTTTTTTTTAATATTATTTTTTTGTTGAAGAAATTTCAAATATTATTTGAATTTTTTTATATAGTGAAAAAATGATTGTTGACTTTTTTGATATAGCTGATTATTTATCAAGTTGGAAAGGCAATTTTATTCTTCTTCAAGGATCAAAACATACTTTTTGTAGTGGTTTTGATTTAGAAACAGCTGTTAAGTATGTATATATTATTATGATTATGGTTATTCTGGTTATTATTTTTATTATTATTATTATTATTATTATTATTATTATATTATTATTATTATTATTATTATGTTTATTATTTTTATTATTATTATTATATTTATTATATTTATTATATTTATTCTGTATATTCTGTATTTTGTTATTTTTATGTATTTATATAATAAAATGAATAATAATAATAACTATAATTATTCTATATAATAATATAGAATAATCTATAATTATTCTATATAATAATATAGATATTCTCATAATAAAGAAGGCAAATTAAATATGGCTTTATTTATGCAAGATACTTGTAACAGAATTAAACGGCTACCAATCCCATCGTGTTCTTTTGTCGAAGGATACGCCATGGGTGGGGGCGCGGAAATCACAACTTCTACTGATTTTAGGTATATTATTTATTATTATATTTACTATATATATTATATATTATATAAATAATAATAGTAATAATAAATTATATATAGAATTATGAGTCCTTCTGCAATAACACGTTTTGTGCACGTGCGATTAGGATTGTGTCCCTCATGGGGTGGGGGTAGCCGTTTAGCAAGTATTATTGGCCCAAAAAATGTATTTATTATTATTATTATGATTATTATGATTATTATTATTATTATTATTATTACTATTATTATTATTATTATGATTATTATTATTATTATTATTATTATTATTATTAATTATATTATTATCTTCATCATCATTCTTCTTATTAATCATATTATTATTATTATTATTATAGGCCCTAAGATATATTGGTTCAGCTACTCCAATCAATGCTGAAACTGGCTTAAAAATTGGTTATTGTGAGGATATTCTTGAAGAAAATAAATTACATGAATTTTATTCACCCTTTTTAGAATATTCTTCAGACGCAGTTAATGCAGTTAAAACTATTATTTCTGGTATATATATATATATATAGAGTTTTATTATTATTAAAAAAATTTTTAAAAACCCTAATTTTTTTATTCTATATTAAAAATATATTTTATAAATATATTATTAAATATATTCTATAAATATATTATTTAATATATTTTATAAATAAATAATTATATATATATAGGAGTTCAGAATGAGTTAATTACATCAGAAATAATGAGAATAGAGCAAGACCAAATGAATATGTTATTTAATTCAAAAAGTAATAAAGTTGGGTTAGATACGTGTCCTATTGCTCAGAAATATAGAAAACGACATGAACAAAATCATTCTTCTTTTGAAAATTAATTTTTATTTCCTTGAGATTAAAGAATAATAATATAATTTATTAATTTTTTTAATATATCTCTACATTAATGAGTCAATTCTTCATTGTTTTTTCTAATAATATAATTTATAGACACCATAGTATAACTAAAAAATACATACATATAAATACCAAAAAAAATTATTTTATTTCAAAAAATAATAATACATATATTATTATTTCATTCTATGATTTCTGTTCAAAAATGCACCCGACCCGAGACTTGAACTCGGAATCTCCTGCTTAGGAGGCAGACGCCTTATCCATTAGGCCAGAAGGGTACGTCACTGATTGCCTTTAAATATTCTCTATAAAGGTGAATAAAATTCTTGTTATTCGATTATTTTCAAAAAAAATATTTATTCTTTTTTTTATTATTTTATTATTTTATTTTTTTTAAATATCATTATAAAAGTTTAAATACATTTTGTGTTTGATTTGATATGACGAAATGATTTTTGAAGCAATTCACTTTTTACAAAAACAGATTGTTTTCTAAATTTTTCATAATTCATTAATTTGACTATTTTGATACATATTCATCATTAGAACAATATTTTATGCTTTGTAAAATAAATTAGATATGTAATTTAAGAAACATTATTACAATTCATTTCCTCTATATGTTTAAATATTCACATCAAAGATATTCAGATAAAGAGATAGCTTTATCAAACTCAAAATAATATTTATATTTAATCATTTAAAACAAATAATAATGATTTCTTTTAACTAGAATGTATAAACTTATATCAAATTCATTGAATAATGCAATAAAATTAGTCAGTAGATCCTCTCTCAGAAGATACAATACGATTAGTCCTTTGTCATCAATTCATTGTGTTCCCGGTGTACGATTCTTTTCAGAGAAAAATTCAAACTTATATGTATGTAACAAGTGTGGTACATCCTATACAAAATGGAGAGGTCAATGCTCTAATTGTCAAGAATGGAATACCATTATAGAAAAGCCAGTTATCAACACGACTTCATCTTCTCGAGTTCAGAATGTTCTACAAAAGAATAAATCTGAAACTTTAATGAAACCAGTTTCTCTCCATTCTATTGTTCTTCCTGTAAATAGTCGAATTCAATTACCAGGTCAAGAAATTAATCGTGTTTTTGGAGGTGGTATCGTCAGAGGATCTGTCACACTTATTGGTGGTGAACCTGGTATCGGGAAAAGCACATTACTTTTAAAATTATGTCAAGATATTTGTGGTACATTCTTATCTTTTTATTTTTTATTTTTTATTTTTTATTTATATACTTTTTATCAATTTTATTTTTACTATTATATATATATATAGAATCATCAAAAGAGAATGTATTATATATATCCGCAGAAGAAAATATTCAACAAATATATATACGTGCAAAACGATTATCTACAATGCCTTTATCATTATATATATCACATGAAACGAATCTAAATAATATACTTAATTATCTTAATCAAATGAAAGTATATATATATTTGTTTAAATTTGATTTTTTATATATATTTAATATAGATTTTTTATATATATTATCATTGTATATATATAAATTATATATGTGTTTTTAAACATATATATATATATAGAATCAATATAAAATTGTGGTTATTGATTCAATTCAAACTGTATTTTTACCTTCTATTTCTTCCTCACCTGGTATATATATAATATATATATTATTTATTATTATTTTACATATATTATTTTTTTTTTCAATTTATATATATATAATTAATTTTTTTAAATTTTTTTTTCAATTTATATATATAAATAAATTTATATATATAGGTAGTATTAGTCAAGTGAGAGAGTGTTCGTCATTATTACAAACATTTGCAAAAGATAATAATGTAACACTATTCCTTGTGGGTCACGTGACAAAATCAGGTGATTTGGCGGGGCCACGAACTTTAGAACATATCGTAGATACAGTATATATATATATATAATAATAATAATAATAGTATATAATAATAATAATAATAATAATAGTATATAATAATAGTATATAATATATATAATATATATATATAGGTAATCTATTTAGAAGGTGATGAACGTACGAGTTATAGATATTTGCGCGGTATTAAAAACCGCTATGGCGCCACTGACGAAATAGGAATGCTAGAAATGAAAGAAAATGGATTAATTGAAGTAACAGATTGTTCATCATTTTTATCAATACCTCCTCAAGCTGACTCTATAGATTCCCGCGGGGATTCTCCAATAATAAAAAAGAATATAAAACATACTGGTTGTTCTGTTGGTATATCGTTTAATGGATCAAGAGCCATACCTATAGAAGTATATATATATATATAATATATTATTTCCATGTTAATTCTTTTTTTTAATTATTTTATTATTTGGTATAATTATTAAATGTTTTATTATTATTATTATTATTATTATTATTATTATAGGTTATTCTATATATATTTTTTATTATTTATTATTATTATTATTATTATTATTATTATTATTATTATTATTATTATTATTATTATTATTATGATTATTATTATTATTATTATTATTATTATTAATATTATTATTATTATTATTATTATTATTATATATATATATATATATAGATACAATCCTTATTATGTCCTTCCCTCCAATATCCCCCGCGCTTTCATTGTATAGGCATTAATTTTGATAGGTATATATATATATATATAAGTTATAAAAGTATATAATAATAATAATAATAATAATAATAATAATAATGATAATAATAATAATAATATATATATGTATATAGAGTACAAATGTTATTAGCTGTATTAAGTAAAACTCAATATATATCTTATGGTAGCAATGATGTATATGTGAAAGTATATATTTATAAATCAAATAAGAATTATAATAAAAAAAATTATAATAAAAAAAATATATTATAATAATAAAATAACTATATTTTAGATAGCAGGTGGTATAAATATACGTGATATTGCTATGGATTTCCCTTTAGCTGTTTCTTTGATTGCATCAATAAAAAATATAAATATTCCCAATAATTATTGTTTTATTGGTGAAATTGGCTTAGCAGGTGATTTAAGAAAAGTATTACATATAGATCAACGACTTCGAATTGCAGAATCTATTGGATTTCAACGATGCTTTATTCCAAAAGGAACTCTTTATACGCCAACTGTATATTTTCATAGATTCTATTGATCTTAACTCTATTTTCTTTTAGAAAAAAATGACTATTACACAAATTGATTCCATTAAACAAGCATTAGATATCTTAATAAAATAAACTAACGTTTGTGTTCTTGATTCATTTGTTTTTGTGTTACCAAATAAGCATTAAATTTAAAAAATAACTAATTCACTACTGCTTTTATATTCATTTCTTGTTTTATTGAATATCCTAAATCTTCTAATTAAAAAAATAATATTCACAAAGTCTTATTATACTTCCAGTCATTAAAAACTGTAAAACAGAATAAAAAAAATATATAATACTAACTGGCTCCATAGTTACAGTTTGTATTTGGTCTAATCTTTTTTGTTTTTTTTTGGCGAATTTCCCATAAATATATTATAAAAACCAGCTACATTTTATGATTTTACACGGAAATCGTAAATAATGGGAAAATTACACTTCCTTTTTATTTGCATTCGTTGTAGATTTGTTTTTCTTACTCAATCTTGTTGTTTTTGCATATTTTTATTTAAATGAATACACAAATTCCTAATCAATACAACTACATTCCAAGCGTATCTCCTACTCAACCCATGAATACTCAAAGTCAATTATCGTATGTCTAATGAGTGTTTTTTTATCTATTTATATTACGTTTCTTACTTGATTGAAAATTTTAGTCTTATCACTCTATAATTTATAGTTCAAATAATAATAATGATGATACATTTAATCCTTATGCTCAACCATCTACTCAATCTCAAGCTATTGGCAATATCTCCGTAGTCAACGCTTATGGTGATGACTCTAGCAATCAACATATTAATTCTATTCCTTCCTACTATCCTAATCAACCTCAAAATTCGATGGAATCTAAACCTATGACTCTTGATGCTATTCAAAGCCAACCTATTTCACCTGCACCTACTCCTGCAACACAATATACTACTTCTGCTCCTGTTATCCCTAGTGGTCCTATTTCGATTACAACTCCTAAATTGAATCAAAATCAACAAAATTATAATATTCAACCAAATCAACAATATAATAATAATAATCAACAAAATCAACTGTATAATAGTAATCCTCAACAAAATCAACAATATAATTCTCAAATTAATTATCCTAATAATAATAATAATAATAATAATAATATGTATTCTACTCAACCAATGCAACAACAACCAATTCAGATGATATGTCCTACATGTCAACAACGTATAAATGCACCTCCTAATGCTCCTATTTTTAGATGCCCTTGTGGACAAGTATATATATATATATTATTATTATTATTATTATTATTATTATTATTATTATTATTATTATTTTTATTATTATTATTTTTATTATTTTTATTTTTATTATTTTTCAAAAAATTAAAAATATTTTATTATTTAATTTTTTTTTTTAAATTATTATTATAATTATATATATAAATAAATTTTACAAGCTCCTTCTCCTTCTCCTTCTCCTTATTATCCACAACAACAACAACAACAACAACCTATGTATTCTAATCAACCTGTAGATGCTAATAATTATTATTTATCTACACAATATACTAATCCTGCTACTACTAATACCAATAGTATATATACAACAAATGGTACTACTACTAGTTCTACTTCTACTTATAATTCAAATAATACTAAAAAAGATAATAAAAAGAAATCTGATATTTCTACTGGTGCTGCTACTGCTGGATTAGCTATTGCTGGCGGGCTTCTTCTTGGCGGGCTTCTCTCTCTTGGAGGTGGTAGACATTAAATATATATATATATATATATTCATTGAATTGATTGAGTTTTATTTTTTTTTTATTATATATAAAAATTATTTATTTATTTATTTTTTAGAGCTTTTTATTAGTAATAATTTCATTTTTAATATATATATATCTTTTTTAATATATGTTTATACTATAATTTGTTCATTATATTTCTTTTATATGTTTAAAATTAATGATATTAATTAATTCATTATTGTTTTGTTTATAAAAATATAAATATTAAATTTTTCTTTTATTTAAATATTTGTTATGATAAATAAGAAGATATATATAGAGTATTTAAAAATTTTGTTGAAATAAAAATGGAAAGAATAGCATAAAACTAATATATAAAATTAAATAATTAATATATATTATCAAAATATAATAATATATTGACAAATTTTAACTTATCTATTGAATAAAATGTTAAAAAACGCAATTTCATTTATAAATAGATTTATATATAATGTTAATGAAAAAAGATAGCAAATTAATTATGAATTCACAGAATAAATTTAAACGTATTATGACAATATTATGTGTATATTAAAAGTATAATAATAAGTAATTTTATAATTAAAAAACAAAACAAATTTATTGTTTTATGTATTATTGAAAAGAATTGATATATATATTTATTATAAATAGTTTAGATAAAAATAGTATTATCAAAATATTTGTTTTTTTTAAATAACATTCAATTATATACAAATTTGTTGATAAATTTTAATTAGTTATTATTATTACAAATATTATAAAAGTGAAGAAAAATTATGAAAGTTTTCTTCACTATATATGTATATAATATTATTAACATTTCTATATATATAATGAGCTTTTCATATTATTATATATAATTTATTTAAATATTACATTTCATGATAACAATATATATTGATTATTACATTTATTTTCATATTATCTTATATATATATGATGAATACATGTAAATAAAAGTGAAACAAAAATAAATTTGTTACTATATATCAACTTATTATAATGATTTTCACTTAGTTCTTTTTACATTTAAACATTCAATAACAATCTAATTTCATAATCAAGAAAAGATAAAAACTAAATTATTACGAATCCTTTTTTTTTACAAAGAAAATAGTGTCATTTTTTATTAATTATAGAATAATAAGCTGTGATATTCATTCTAATTAGATATTTTTAATATAATAACAGATTTATAATATTTCTATTACCTTGTTTTAAACTCATGGTTCAAAAGATTAACTGTAGTTCATAATTGTTTTGTAATAATATATTTAAAACATTTCTTATTATTTTAATAGTATATAAATATCACAAATAAATTTTAAGTGAAAAAATAGTTACTCAACGATAATAATTTTCTTATTCATTTCTAAAACACATTTCAAATAAATAACAAAGAAGAAATACAATGTCAAAAATTTAATTAATGCAGATATTAATAATATAAACGACTAAAACAAAGAGAATAGAAAAAAGAATAAAAATTAGAAAAACATGATTATTTTATGTTCTTCTTTTTAAAAAAGAATTATGAAAATTTACAATTATGAAGCACATTTTTTTATTTAATCATAATTTTATCACTTTTCATATTTTTCAAGAAATACTAGAAAAAAAAATTAGTTTTTGTTTTGTATAGAAATAAAAAAATTATTTCATGTTTATTGTGTTTGTTGTTTCACAGACAATTTAAATATTCACTTAATTTTAATTTGTTACAGTAAATTTTATGGATTTACATATTATATAGTTTTAAATATTGTCGTTTCTTCATTTCATTTAGAGATCATTGTATATATAGTTAAATAAGTCATGTCAGAAGAATTATTTGAAGATAAATGTATTGAATATAAATAATACTATACTATTCTATTTATAGATTTGTTTACATTTCAAGATGAGACGCAATTATGGATTCCAACAAAAGTTATTGAGAAATATCCGCAATTACCCTTTTATGATATCATAAAATACTCTGATAAGTATGATGATGGTAGTTATTACATAGATAGACTTCCTTTTCATATGGATAAAGTGATTTCTTTTTTAAAAGAAGATAATATAAATATTGATTCATTAAATCTACAAGATGGTTATGATATATATAAAACACTTCTTGAATATTCAATTGTAATTAACGATGAGATTCCAAGCTATTTATTATTTCATTTTAAAGAATTATTCTATAATTATTTGAATGAGAACAATTATAGTATATATAAGTATGTTCAATGTGAGAAATATCAACAAAAGATAAGTGTTCCTATAGAGTTATATAATATAGAAGAGAAAGAAATACATATTAATGGTATTTATATATATTTATAATGATGATGATGATATATATATATATATATATATATAGGATTATTTACACCTCAACGAAAAGATGAATTATTATATTATTCTCTTCTTATTAAAATGATGAATATTATTAAAGTTGAAATTAGATGTATATATATTTAATAGAAATAGTAATACTAATATATATATATATATATATATATATATATATATATATATATATATATATATATAATATAGATGATTATGCCTCAAATATTCCATTAGAATATATATGTCCATCAAATATTAAAGATATATTCCCTTTATTACAAGAATTACATATTACTGGTATATAAATATATATGCATATTATTAATAAATATATTATATAGCAATGACACATTACAAGAAAACTGAACTATTATTAAATCCAAATAGTGATGAATATATAATGGAATATATTCGGATATTCTATAGTAATGATTATGAGATACATAATTTTGAAAATTATAATTGTTACACAGATTATGAAATGAATAAATATAATAAGAATTCTTCTTTAGATCTTAATAATTTATATTATTCTGAGGATATGATTGATTCCTATATAAAAAGAAAAGAAAAGAGTGAATTACCGAAACTATATAAATATATAGTTAATGAAGCTATATATACAAATGATTATTCAAATGTTGAAATAAGTGAAACAAAAGATGAAAATACTTTAAATGATAAAGTTATTATTATATATGATGGTATATCTATTTTTATAAATAAATAGTTTTATTTATTATCATTATATATAGATAAAACAAACGATAGAACATTCTAGTAAATTATTCTATGTTATTTATATTTATATTATGAGCTTATACTAACATATATATATATATATATATACAATAGTATTAATAAAATATTTTCAGAATATGGTATGTCTCAATTATTACGTCTTTCTTCATATTTTTCTATTTCACAAATCAAGAAAAATACATGTAAATAAATATATATAATCAATATAAATATTTTATTTTAGATGATAATTCAAAATATGAATCAATAATTCTTATAAAAGCATTTGAAGAAGGCATTTTTGATTCTTTAACTACATTAAGTGTTGGATGGAGTATTATTATTATTATTATTATTATTATTATTATTATTATTATTATTATTATTATTATTATTATTATTATTATTATTATTATTATTATTCAATATAGTTAAAGAATTAACTCATAAAATGTATAATAATTTGTTAAAAGAAATAATGACAACTCATGTATTTCCTAATGTTACTGAAATCATATATAATGATAGTATATATATATATATATATATATATATATATATATATATATATATATATATATATATATATATATATAGAATCTTTCCAATTATCTTTATTAAAGAAAGAGTGTTTCCCAAAATTACATATTATCAATTACGATATTGAAATTTGTAAATTTTTATATCTATAAATAATCATATATTTTTTTAATCCTAGATTCTTGTTCTTTTGATTCTTTTTTTCCGATTCATTTAATATCTATGATTGATACTATTCATATACATGAAAATTATTATGGTGTAGATAAGCAATTAGCTTTTTTAGATGATTTAGTTTATACTAATTCAATTCATATTGACGGAATTGATATATGTACGTATATATACATGTATATATATATATTTAAAATAATAAAACTCTCTATATAATTAATTATATTCTTTCTTTTTTTATATAGATGATTTAATTAATAAATTTCCACATTTAGTTGAATTATTCGAGAGAAATCTGATTTCAATTCATAATCTTTCTAGTATGAACTATTTCTTAAATTTTCTTTATGTATTATGAACTATAATATATACTATATTTTCAATTTTATACAGTTGATTCTTCTGATTTTGAATTTATCCGAAAGCTATATTATTTTGAAAAGTATACACAAAATATTGATTGCTTAAGTATACAGTTCACAAGTATGTATTCATAATTTATAATAAATATATAGTTGATATAGTATTCAAATATTTATATTAAATAATTTATAGATGATAATGATCATAATAATCATAATTATGATGATAATAGTTTTGGTGATATTTTTGGTGATAATTATAATCATTATAATGATAATTATAATCAACTACATAAAATTGATATGAGAAATTCGTTAGAAAAATTCATGAAGAGTTATATATTACGAGATCTGAATAGTTTAAATGTTTCGTGTATGTTTTACAATATATTATTATTATTATGTTTTATATAATATCTATAGTTGATTATAACGTAAATATAAAGTATTTAGAATGGATATCTAGTTTTATAAATGACATTAAGTTGAATTCTATTCAAGAATTATTTGTTGACTGTATATTATACTTTAAATCAAATATATATATATATATATAGTTCATTCTATCAAAACATATGCATCATCTAGTTATTTTTCAGCATTAGAGATAATTGTAAAAAAACTACTTTCCAAAACTTATATTGTTACTATAGAAGGTAATTATATATATAATTATATAATTAATAATACATTTTTAACTAATTTTACTATTATTATAAATAGGTGATATGGCTTTTATAAATCAATTAATAATGAAAGGCTGTTTTCATAAGATAAAATATCTAACTCTAAGTATATATATATATATATAATGTATATATCATATTTTGATATCCTATATTTTATTTTTCATCCTATTCTAATATAAATAATATTCTAGATATAAATGATATGAATAATGATGACTTTTATCAATTATATACGACGGAAAATTTCCCTCAATTGAAATCTATCACCTTTCGTATATATTCATAATAATATATTATATATCATGAATACTTAGTAATACTTTTTTTATAATAAATCATTGTTTTTATTAGATTTTATATAAATCTATAGGTACATTTTGTGATAAAGAATGGTGTAGAACTTTTATTCAGAATTTGTGTAAATATATTCATAAAAATAATTTTCCAACCTCAAGTATTATTCAATTAATCAGTATATTACTGTTAAAATGAGTCTTTTTATTTTCTTTATAATTTTATTTCTATAGATAAAACGTCATTAAAATGTTATTATACTTATGATCCAAATACTTCTATTCTTCGTTGTAAACATTATACAATATCATTTATAGATACATTAATTGGTACAAATGGTATATATATATATCTAATTTATATAGTATCTATTTTATATAGATAAGTTGATAAGTAGATATGAGATAGAAACGTTATTTGATTGTATAAATGAAAATAAAACTCAAAATTTAACAAGCTTAAAATTATGTATATTTATATATTATATTATTATTATTCTGTTTTTTATAGATATTTATGATGAAAAACACCTATCAAAACTTATCAGTTTTATTACTACAGGAAAAATACCAAAATTGAGAGAATTCTATTTTATTATTAGTATATAAATAATAAATAATATTAATACATAATTCTATAGATCCTAGTATTTATGGACAAATTAATATTTATAAAAAACCATTGGAGGATTCTTTATTTATTCAGCAAAACCATGTGTGTTATAAATTCGATTAAATTAAGTAAATTTTTTTGAATATTTGTACTTTTCTATTCATATATCTTTTTATTTTCACTTTTTTAATGATTATTTACGTTTCTATAAAATATATGTTTACTATAACTGATGTTTAATTCGAAAAGCATTGAATAATAACAGTAAATATATATGTAAATTAATGTTAAATATATATTTTTTATGTATTGTATTTTTATTGTTTGTTATGAATTTACTGTTTTATATTTATTATGTATTAATTATGGATAATAAATATTTCTAAATATTTTTTTTATTATAATAATATCATAAAGTATAGATATATAAAAATGTTTTATAAAAGTTAAATATTTATATTATAGAAAAATAAATTATTTTTATTAAGAAATTTTATAATTATATTATATGAAATAAAAATGATTATAGCTTTAAAAATAATTATCACTTAGTTTATAATATTATTTAATAAAGTTTGGTTTATACTTTATAAAAGTAGTTTCAAGGTAGGTGACAAAGTAATAGAGAAAATGTTTTGTTTATAAAAGATTTATTTATTTTTTTCATAGTAATTACATAGATAATAGTATTTAATATATATAGTATTAGATAATATAAAAATGAGTATGATATAAATATGTTAATAGTATTGTGTCAAATCAAATAGAATTATATATACCTTTTATAACTACAGAATAATATTTATATAAAAATAAATAATTGTTATTAATAAAAATGGAGATAAAAATGTATATGTGAGCAGTGAATATCTGAATTAGATTTATTTACATATTAAACAATATAATATATTATATTTTATAATTGATATTATGAATAATAAAATGAAATAGTATAAGTTATGAATTAATCCTAATGAATCTAATAATGATGATGATAAATAAAAGTTAAATATCATTGAGAATAATGTGTTGTTGAAAATAATATAAAACAGTAGATAATAAATGTCTATAAGGAGATAACTGACTGATTTACATGATGGCTATAAGGAGTATAAAATATATTATGTGAAGAATTCTTAGAAGACTTAAATAGAAGAAAATAATGATTCTTAAAAAAATAACTAGAAGGATAATGAAATTATAGGAAATAAATTAATATTAAATAAATAGAGAATGATAATTTGAATATATAGATATATATTAAATATATAAATTTAGGATAGAATTGGAATGATTATTAAAGGAAACACCATAGTCATGATTTAAATCAGTGATTCATAGAAATTATAATGATTAGAGTAATACTGAATATTAATTGATATTCAAATAAACCATATGAAGAAGATTACAAACCAAAATGTAAATAAATGAAGGTATTTAGAAGTAATACATATTAATTAATAACATAAAGAATATCTTAATTAATAATTTGCAGGGATTAGACTTCTTACTATAGCTAATTGAACAAAGAATGACAATTAGTTAATTGTTTTAGTTTATTTTAACAATACTCTTGTAGATTACATTGTTATAAAATAATTTAATAGATTAATTATCATTCAAAATGTAAATTAAATGAATAATATGGAAACATAAAAAAGAAATAAAATAAATCAATTACAATCATGTTTAATTCTTAAATAAAAGTAATAAAATCAAAAATAATCGTGAATTGATGAAAAAGTTGTTTTTCATAAATATTTACGATTATTATTTATTTTTACGCTATAAAAGAATATACTTTACAATTGAGTTTTTTAACTAGAATTTAGAATTAGAGAACCACATTTCTCTATATAAGATAGAAAAAGAATTTTTATAAGAGTTTTCATTATTCTTTTACTCCTTTTTTTATTTAGAATGGTAAAAGAGAAGGTAGAATTTGATGGTAGTAAGATTGCTGATATTCAGAAGGATGTAATTCATTTTGAAAGACTGATTGGTGATTTGATTGGTATTTTAAGTAAGTCAATAAGTTTCTGTATTCATTCAGGTGAATCTATAAATGAATTAGTAAAGCAATCCGTAAGATATTGTGAAGGAATGAATGATAAGAATGGTGATGATCCACATATAATTATCCAAGATTCTTCATATATTTATGAAAACAATATTAATGTGAATAATAATGATAATGGAATTGATTATATTCGATTCACTAATAATGGCTTAGTTTATTCTCTTCCTAAAAGAATAACAAATAGTTTAGTAGGTAGTTTTATCTATGAAAATTCTCAAGAAGATAAAAGAAATATTTTTGGTGAAATTTATTTAGATTATCGTGGTGATGAAATACTTTTTCCTTTATTAATTGATTCTTTAATGAATAAAAAAATTAATGTTGATCAATTAGATTTTAAAGATCAACTTGAATTATTAGATTTATTTGAATATTGTGAATTACCTATTCCTGAAGAATTAACGACAGTTCATTACCAAAGAGATTATAATATTAAGAAATATAAAGAAGGTGATGATGTTATTCTTTATATAAATGATAAGAAAGATGAACTATTAAGAGATTATTTGAAAAAGAATAGATTATTGAATAAGATTGTTAATGAATATGATGATGGATATGTTGATTATGATGAGAAGAAGAATGAAATGTATATGAAGATGAATTATAAATATATTGATTATATTGATGAATATATCAAATATAATTGTATTTATATTTCTGAAGAAGAAATAAAGAGTATAAATAGAGAATTATTAGATAATGAAATGTATAAATTATTTGGTATTAAAGGAAGAGATGAAGCAAGAGAAGCGATGATAAAATTTTTGTTCAAAGGAAGTAATATTATTTTTTATAGAGTATTAGAAACTCCATTAGTGAATTGGCTTGGTAAAGAAAAGAGATGGAAATTATTATTTAGGTATTTATTATTTTATTATATTATTATATCATTATATATATAGAGCAAGTGATCATGACTGGAAAGCAAGTGAATTTCATAAATATTGTGATAATCAAGGAGAAACAGTAACTCTAATCAAGCATATAGGTCGTAATAATCATATTAATATATTTGGAGGATATACAAATCAAAGTTGGGATAGTTCAAGTGGTATATTTATTCTATATAATTATTCAATATGATTTACATAGATTGGAAACATCATTCTAAAGAATATCTATTTACCTTAAGTAATGAATATGATATTCCTCCTACTAAATATGATTATACTGACTACAATAAAAAATTTGGTATACGTTGTCTTTCTTCTTATGGTCCAACATTTGGAGGTGGTGGTGATATCTATATATCTAATGATTGTCATAATAATAATAATTCTTATTGTTACGCATCTCGTTATTCTGAAGTGAATACTTTTCAGAAATCATCATTATTTGTAAACACAAGTGATGTTAATTCTAGAAATCAGTTTGAAGTTGATGATTATGAAGTATGGGGAAGAATATAATATATTATAATAAATTATGATTTCTTTTTATTAGCCTTTTTATATATATTGTTTTCTTTTCTATATTGACAAGTTTTTTCATTATATATATTAAATTAAAAAAATGTAAAGAATAGTTTTGTTAATTGTTTTCTAACTGTATTTATACTATTAAAAGTTGATTAATAATAATTAGTATATAATACTTTCAAGAGTAAATGAATACTTCTTTATTAAAAATACTTTATATAAATATATTTATTTTATAGATACATAAAAAAGAGTAAGATATAAATCATAAGAATAAAATTAATTAAATATATGTAGGATAAGAATTCTATGATAATAATAAACATAAATACATTCTAATCTATTTAAATATGTTATATATATAGGTGATCATACAAATCAATGTGATATAGAATTTCAAATTGAATTACTTCATTTCTTTACAAGAACTCATTTCCCAAAGTTATCTATATATGATCTTAGTAAATATTATTGTTGTTGTCCATACGATACTAAATCCAGATTCACAAAATATTTAGTACCCTATTCACTTTTAGAATTAATAGATATTATATATATAAAGCATTCAAACTTATATAAGAATACATTTCCTATAAATGTAGAATCATTAGAAACTATTTTTCAAGTGAAGAAACATCATGATATTACTATTCAATGTATATATATATGATTATGATTTTAAATAATAATGATAATAATACTATTTAGCATATATATTAATTGATACATTTAATGAATTAATGAAAATAGTATTATATTCAGGATTATTAATTGATTATGAGGTTTATTTTGATTGTATATTATTATATATATATAATTATTATATATTATTTATTTATATAGTTGATGATATATCTAAAAGTCTCAGTGATTATTCACTTATTGATTTGAACTTATATCATTCTAAATTCATTGATATCGGTATATATTTATTTTATAAAGTTATTTATATTAAAATAATATATTTTTTATTGAAATACTATATTTATAATAGAATATTCAGTATTTAAAATTAAATTATTATAATATATAAATATAGAAGCTAATGTTACAGATTATACTATATTGCACAGGATGGAATGTATATATGAACGAATCAATTGCGATCATTTAGAAGCAAAATCTATTCACTGTAATCCTTTATTATTCTTTTCTTTATATATATATAGTAATTGATATTATAGATGAAACAATAAATGAGTATTATAATGAATATATATCATTCTTATCAACATGTAATTATACTACTGTGAATAAATTAACAATAGGTATATGTAGCTAAACTTATAAACAATGAATATTGATTATATATGTAGGTAAACATCAATCTTATTTTTCATCATTTGAAATACATAATTTACAATATACAAAGGAAATTAATGATGTTTTTTATAAATTCTTTTCATTATTTACAAATAATATTCAATATATATATATTTCAGGTATAAATACTGTTTTTATTCTTATTTTAATATTACTTATAATTTATATATAGATTTTATTCTAGCAAAATATTAATTATTTTCAAAGGATACTATACAACTTCCTTTATGGTCTAATTTACAAGAATTATATCTTTATTTGAGTATAAAATATATATGAATATCTATTCTATAATTACTGCTTATATATATATAGATGATACTATAGAGAGTTTAAGTCTTACTCAATTTAATGAACTTGATAAAAGACAATTAAATAACTTGAAAATAGTATCTATTCTATGTCCTTGTATATATACTATGTTCTATTTTATACTAGAGTATTATAGTGTATTATTAATCAATTTTATATCTATATTTATATTACTCTTGTTTTTAATTATTATCTCTAATAATTATATATTAAACTATATATATATGTATTTAATTATTTCAATTAATTAACTATATATTCTATTATTATATAAAATACTATTTAGGTTCTATTTCGTTTGATATGACTCATATATATACATTTATTGATTCGTTCAAAAACACTTCTTTTTCTTCTTTTCAGAATCTTAATACGTTCAAAATATCAATTAAACCAATGTGTATATATATTCTAATTGAATTATTTATCCTATTTATATACATATTTAACATTTTTTTCAATTTACAATTATTATTTATATTAATAAGTTATATATAATAGTAACTAGAATTCATCATGATTTTCCTATTCTATAGTTGGTGATAACACTATTGATATTCATCTACTTGAATCATTTTCATCCTTTTCATTCTATTTACATAAGCCAATTACTTCTATTATTATGTGTAAAGATATTTGTTGTTTTTGTAACTCTATTCAATCGTATGAAAACTATATATATACTCAATTAAACTCAAAGTATTCAAAGAATATTCAATACTTAGAAATATGTATTTTTATTATGATTTATATATATGTTTGTAATGTATATATATTATTTTAGTTATCTCAAATCATTCAGTATTCACAAATATTGTACAGTTAGTAGTAAAGGATACATTTCCATTCTTGAAGAGAATCAAAATATATTTATACTGTATTTTTTTAATATATAATTTATAATATATATAACATCATTTGATTTCAATGAAGAAGTGATATTATTACAGTCTTATAATGATACTCATTTATTCTATTGTGAAATTATTCAATGTCATTTACAAGATGATGATTATTAAAGTTATTATAAATAATTATTTATGTATATTCTATATTTATGGATTTATTAAGTTGTTAATGGATGCTTTATAAAGAAATTTTTTGAATTTATATTTGTTGCTTACAAAAAGTATTATATACAATTAATTCTAAAAGTTTTTTGTAGAAATGTTATTTTGTAGTTATAAATTTTTATTCACTCTAAACTATTCAATAGAATAAAATTTAAAAAATTCATTAATAGACTATATTATATAATATATGATTAAAAATTAAAAAAAATATATGTAACAAATATTATAAAGAATATAAAATAAAGTATATATATAAATGAATGTATATAAAAAACTGTTGTGAATATATGTATTCAACTATTTATATATTATGCTCTTCCCCAAACTTCATAATCTTCTACTTTATAATTATTTCTAGAATTAGCATTATTAGTATTCACAAATAATGATTTTTTTTGAGGAGTATTCACTTCAGAATAGCAAGATGCTTTACAATAAGAATTAGTATTACTATGACAATCATTAGATATATAGATATCATGACCGCCTCCAAATGTTGGACCATATGAAGAATTACAATAAATACCACAACTCTTATCACTACTTATATAATCATATTTAGTAGGAGGAATACCATGTTCATTACTTAATGTAAAGAGAAATTCTTTAGAATAGAATTTATAGCCTGAACCAGCCCAACTTTGATCAGTATATCCACCAAATATATTAATATGATTATTATGGCCTATATGTTTGATTATAGTCACTGTTTCTCCTTTATTATCACAATATTTATGGAACTCACTTGCTTTATAATCATGTTCGCGTGCTCTATATATAATATAACTAATAAATAAAGCATAATTTATATATACCTAAATAATAATTTCCATTTCTTTTCTTTACCAAGCCAATTCACTAATGGAGTTTCAAAACATCTCTTTTCAATAATTTTTGAGTTTATAAATACAGTTGGTCTTCCCATCATTTCTTCTTTCGCAGCTTCCTTTCCTTGATCACCAAATAATTCAACCATTTCGTTCTCTAATAATTCTTTATTAATATCAATAATCTTATCTTCTTCTATATCTATATATCCATTCTTCACATATTGAGTAATATATTCAATACATTCATATTTCTTATTCATATATAAACTATCATCTATAGGATTATAATTAATCAATCCATTATCATAATTCTTAACATATTCATTCCATAATCCATTCTTAACTAAATATTCTTTAATAATATCATTCTTATTTCCATTAATAATCAAAGAAACTTCATCTCCTTCTTCATATTTCTTCATCTTTCGATCTCTTCTTTCTCTACAATCTATTAATTCTAAAGGAATCACTAATCCACAAAATTCAAATAAATTCAATATTTCTAATTGTTCTTCATAAGAAAATTGAGAAAAATCTACTTTCTTTCCATTCCAATAATCTAATAAATAATATACAAAAGCATCATTACCCCTGTAGTCAAGATATATGAATCCATCATTTGTTCTATATTCTTCATTACGTTGTTCTTCAATAAAAGAACCTTTCAAGGTATCCAAAACAGATTTCGATATTTGAAATACAGGACCATTATTCGTAAACTGAATTAGATCATTATCATTATCATTATTATCATCCATATTGATATTCATATCTTCATTATTCTTTCTTTCATAAAAAGATTTCTTTTCAAATTCATTTCTTTCATCTTCCTTTTCAATACAATCATCTCCAATATGTTTTATAAGTCTATTAATCGATATTCCAGAATGTATACCAAGATTCATTACTGATCCAAATACATTAACAACATCTTTCATCAATTCTTCATATACATTGATATCCTCCTTCAATCTATTGAATTTATCAATATCAAAAAGTATTTTTTCTTTCACCATTAATGAAATAAAGTTAATTAAATAAATTATTTATTTTCCCCTGTTTATTTTTATTCTTCAATTTATTTCTTTTATTTTTTTATTACTCTATTCTTATTCATATACAATTATTAATATTATTTTAAATAATTAACATTGAGTATGATCTACAAAAATATGCTAAGAATTCTTTAAAATAAAAAGTTCTTTATGGATCTTCACTTCATTTATTGTTTTAAATAGATAATTGAATATTAATAAAAACTTCAAATGATACTAAAAGTAGAACCGTATATCTAATCAATTTATATTTCTAGCTTAATTTACATTTTGATTAAAAAGTCTCTTATTTTACATATATACATTTTTATTTTTATTTATATGATATTTATATATTTTTATTTGGTAATTATTATTTATTTAACAATAAATAATTATATTTTCTTGTAATCATTCCTGATTTCTGACTGAATTTAATATATTATTATTTATTTTTATATTATATTTATGAAATATGCATCTATTACTCAAATAAGATATCTTCTAGAACCTATTGACACAAGAATCTCTTCTTTATTTTCTCTCTCCTTCTTCTTACTTTTCCAATTTTTTATTTTTTTCTATTCTCATAGTTTTTTTACAATAATTTATGAAGATATTAAAATCATAATCCTTATTATTATAGATGATAGATTATCTATATATATATGATGAATAACAACTATTTTTGATATTATATTCAATATATATATTATTGGTAATATAAAAATATATATTATTTATGTGTGTCGCTTATGTATTAATAGAGACAAATATAAATAATTAAATATGATTTTATTTTAACTTAATTAGTCCATAATTCTCATATAATATTCTGTGTATAAATTTTTATTAATATTATAATCTTAATAAGAATTAAATCACGAAATATTTTATTACTCTCAATGTATTTTTATAAAAATATATTACTACCAATATATATATATATAATAATGTAATTATGATTAGAGTCATTTGTATTTTTTTATTTAATTATATATATACTCATATCGTTATAAACTATTATATATTAAAGTGAAAAATATATTACGGTAAATAATTCATTTAAATTATTTTATAACACTTGTTGAAGAATTGTTATTTTTTAAATAGAACAAGTATTATAAAAAAACAGTAATAAAACCAAAAGAAATAGTTATAAAAAAATGAATCTTATTAATTCTTTATATATATAAATTAAATTGTTTATCAAGAAAGTCATTAACGTTAATTCATTATATAAAAATAATGTTAAAAAAAACTTTAATTATACATGACGATATTATTCAAATAATTATATTTATGTAGTATTATTTATAAAGTTTAAACTTCATGAAAACTATAAAGTTAAATTCATAATGAACATTAAATAGCATTCCATAATATATACTATTTATATATATTATAAAAATATATATTTTATTTAATCATAAGTATTTTCTTTCTTTCAAATGAAACACCAAAAGATAACAATAAAATTAAATAAACACTTCATAGAAACATTAATACATGAAAAATAATTATGACAAGACATTTATACAAAAATATAATTATATAAGATATAATAATCATATATTCAAAAGAATTAAATATTCTTACTAAATGTGATAATTCACATGATTTTCTTTAATAAATGAAGAATCATTTAGTTGTTGTTTATATATACCAATTCTTTTCTGTGAAATATAATCTATATAATATTATTAATATAAATAACTCTTTATATACGCATAACAAACAAGAACTCTTTCAATTTTGGAAATTTTCCTGTAGTAATAAAACTGATAAGTTTTGATAATTGTTCCTCATCATAAATATCTATATAAAAAAACAAAATAGTATATAAAATACTAATAAAAATACATAATTTTAAGCTTCTTATATGTTGAGTTTTATTTTCATTTATACATTCAAATAATGTTTCTATTTCATATCTACTTATTGTTTCATCTATATAAAAGGATAATACTCTTATTATATATATAAACATACTTTCTGTATCAATAATTGTATCTATAAATGAATTAGTATCATATTTACATGGGAAAATAGAAGTATCTGGGTTATAAATATAATCATAATAATAATCAAAATCATGTTCTATAGAATAATAATATTAATAAAAATGAATAGAATTGTTTTATTTATGACATACTACTTAATCGGATAATACTTGATGATGGATAGTTATTACTATTAATATAGTTACAAAATATTTTAATAAAAGAAATCCACCATTCATTACCATTTGTATCTAATATATATATATATATATATATATATATAACTTAATAAAAATAATTTTTAAATAATGATAAGATTATATATAAATATATATGATTTATAATATAAAATATTATTATTATTAATATATATACAAATCTTGATGTATTTTAATTGAGGGAAATTATTTGTAGTATATAATTTGCAAAAATTCTCATCTGGTATATCCTTAATATCTAAATAAATATTAGTATTAAAAAGTTGAGAAACAAATAATATTATTTTTATTAAAACATTATATATATTTAATATATATACTTAGAATTAATTGAGTTGTATTATGAAAACAGCCTTTAGGAATGAATCGATTTATAAAAGTCATAGTACAACCTAATAATAATATGTCAATTAAGATTAATTAAATAAATAATTATTAATTATATAAATAATTACCTTCTATATTAACAATAAAAGACTTAGGAATTATTTTCTCTAATATATTTTCATATGCAGTTAAATACTCAGATGATGAAGCTTTTGGGATAGAATATACTATATATATATTCATATAATTTATAATATAATATACAATTAATTGTTAATTCATGAATATTATTAAACTTATTGTCACTAAAAAGTGTTGATATCCATGTTAAACATTCTATACTAATATTCTCATCAACTATATAATAATATACAAAGAATAATACTATAATATAACAATAAAAAATATACATTTAACAACTAAATTATTCAAATGTTCTAATATATTACTCTTTAAGAATCTTTTTAATGAATTTCTTAAATCAATTTCATCTGGATAGTTATCTATACATAAATAAATATTAGTTATTATTATATGTTAACCATATATTTATATATAAATTAATAAATACTATAAAATGTTATATTTAAACTATCAATATGTTGCTTATAATTGTCAATTGAATCTAACTTTTCGATATTTTTAGAACGAGAAGAATCAACTATATAAAATAGCATATAAAATATATCAAATATATAAAAGAAGAAATTACTATAATAAAGAAATATTTCATACTATAAAGATAATCAAAGATAATAAGATTTTTCTTAATTAATTCTTTTAGATGTGGGAAATAATTCATCAAATCATCTAGATAAAAGAAAATAAATATAATTAATTATATAGAATGTATTACAATCATAAATGTATATGTATATACATTTATATATATTAATTATATCAATAATAATTGAATGAGTATAAACTAATTCATCTAAACGAAGAGCTATTTCTTCTTCTTTATCACTATCAATATTATTAATACGAATAGTATCAATTATAGATATTAAACTCACAGGAAGTAAAAACTCAAAATTGTCAGTAGCTAAATTAAGAATAATAGTTTATTTATTTATATATAAAAATACTCATATAAATTTCGTAATTGATAATATGTAATTTTGGGAAACATTCTTTCGTTATTAAAGATAATTGGAATAATTCTCTATATATATATATATATATATATATATATATATATATATATATACCATCATTATAATCATCATTATCACTATCGTCATAATCATAATCACTATACTCATTATTATCATCATCATCATATATAAGTTCAGTAACATTAGGAAATACATGAGTTGTCATTATTTTGTTAAATAACTTTTTATTAATTTTATTAATTAATTTCTTAACTATATAGAATAATAATAATAATATTAATAATAATAATAATAATAATATCTCAGATAATAATAATAATAATAATAATAATAATAATAATAATAATAATAATAATAATAATAATAATAATAATAATAATAATAATAATAATAATAATAATAAAAATTAATAATAATAATAATAATAATAATAATAATAATAATAATAATAATAATAATAATAATAATAATAATAATAATAATAATAATAATAATAATAATAATAATAATAATAATAATAATATGAAAAGAAAATAATACTCCACGAAATATTTAATATAGTTACACAATCAAAAACACCTTCTTCAAATGCATTAATAATAATTATAGATTCATATTTTGTGTCAATATCTAAAATAAAATATTAAATGTATTATAGTATTTATTTACATAAATCGACTACAATCTTTGAAAATGAAGAAAGCAAAAGAAGACGTAATAATTGAGATATACCATGCTCAGTATATACTTTATCAATACTATTTAATATATATTAGTATAAATGCATAATAAAAATTAATAATATTATTTACATGAATGTTTTATCTTTTGTTTTATCTATATATAATAATAATAAATGAAATTATTTTATAGTATATATATATATATATACCATCATATTTAATAATGACTTGGTCATTTAATGTATATTCATCTTCTGTTTTACTTATTTCCACTTTTGAATAATCATTTGTATATATAGCTTCATTAACAACATATCTATATAATTTAGGTAATTCATTCTTTTCTTTTTTTTCATTATAGGAATTAATCAATTTATGGGAATAATATATTTTATTACGATCTAAAGAAGAAATTTTATTATATTCATTCATCTCTAATTCTGTATAATAGTCATATTCTTCAGGATTCTCTATTTCATAATCTAATTCACTAAATAAGCGAATATATTCCATTATATATTCATCACTATTTGGATTTAATAATTGCTGAGTTTTCTTATAATGCGTTGTTACTATATATATATATATATATATATATATATATATAATGAAATATACATGTATATACAATATATAATTAATTTTTCTAATGAAGGGAATATATCTTGAATACACGATGGACATATATATTCTATTGGAATATTTGATGCATAATCATCTATATATATATAATTTTTTCATTATATATATACAAGTAATTTCAACTCTAGTAATATTCATCATTTTAAAAAGAAGAGAATAATATAATAATTCTTCTTTTCGTTGTGAAGTTATTAATCCTATATATATATATAATATATATATAATATATACCATTTATATATATATATATATACCATTTATATATATTTTTTTCTCCTCTATATTATATAACTCTATAGGCATACATGGTCTAATGGCATTAAAATTATATACATCATAATTCTTCTCATTCAAATAATTATAGAATAAATCTTTAATATGTATAAATAAATCACTTTGAATTTCTTTATCAATTGTAACTGAATATTCAGTTAGTGTCTTATATATATCATAACTATCTTTTAAGTTTAATGAAAATATATCAATTTTTTCTTCCATTAAAAAGTGAATAACTATTTTCATTGAAGAAGAATGTATGTCTATGTAATAGCTACCATCCTCATATCTCCCAGAGTGTTTAATAATGCCATAAAAGGGTAATTGCTGATATTTCTCGATAAATTCTCTAGAAATCCACAATTGCGTTTCATCTTGGAAAGTGAATAAATCTAAAACAAATAGACATCTTTTTTTAATAAATCCAAATACATTTATCTTCAGTTAATTGAAATTCAGTATCTAACATGACTCAAAACCAACTAAAATGATAAAATATTCAGATATTAATCAACTTATAAAAAAAATCATATACGCAATAAATAAGTAATACACAAATTGATATTATATATATTATTTATTTAATGAATCCTTACAAATAAAAAAGAATAAAACTTGTACAAGTTTTAGATAAAATTATCCTGAGAATAATTCAAAAATAACTCCGTTTACATTATATTTTCATGATTCTCATTCAGTCATTTTCAGATAATATCCTACTTAATAAATCATTAGTGAATTGCAAAAAAAACCCGTGAAAAAAATTCACGGTTTTTTTTGTAATTCACTAAAGTTTTGTTTGTTCTTTGATTCATGATTTATTTTGTTTATAATAAAGTATAACAGTTTCTAAAGTATTTATTTATTGTATATATAACAAAATATATGTTAAAGCATATTAATATCGTATTACATTGTCATTATAGTTGAATTCAAGTGATGTCAACAAGTGATTTTCAATTAACAGAAGAGAAATGTATTTAAGTATCAACAAAACCGATTTATCTACTTTTATATTTGTTTACATTTCAAGATGAGACGAAATTATGGATTTCTAAAGAATTTATTGAGAAATATCAGCAATTTTCCTTTTATGATATCATTCAACACACTGAGAAATATGATGATGGTAGTTATTATATGGATATACCTTCATTAAGCATGAATAAAGTGATTTCATTTTTTATGAAAAAAAATAAAGATATTGATTCATTAAATCTACGAGATAGTTTTGATATATATAAAACACTTCTTAAACATTCAGTTACATTGGATAAAGAAATTCAAAGTGATTTATTATTTCATTTAAAAGAATTATTCTACAACTATTTAAAAGACAATAATTATGATGTACCTGGATATTATTGTGAAGACAAAAAATTACATATGCCTATGGAATTGTACAATTTAGAAAAGAAAAAAATATGTATTCAAGGTATATATATATTATATTATATTATATTATATATATATATATATATATATAGGATTAATAATTCCTCAACAAAAAGAAGAATTATTTTATTATTCTCTTCTTATTAAAATGATGAATATTACTACAGTTGAAATAGAATGTATATATATATTTAATATATAATAAATAACACTTAATATAGATGATTATTCATCAAATATTCCAATTGAATATATATGTCCATCATGTATTAAAGATATATTCCCTTCTTTAGAAATTATAGATATATATGGTAATAATATCTATATTATCAATATTTTATTATTATATATATAGCGAATACGCATTATAAGAAGACTGAACTATTATTAAATCCAAATAGTGATGAATATATAATGGAATATATTCGTTTATTATATAAAGATGAATCTAGAATATCTAAACGTAAAAAATATGAATATTATACTGAATCCGAGATGAATGAATATACTAAGATTTCTTCTTTAGATCTTAATAAAATATATTATTCTCATGATATAATTGATTCCTATAATGACAAAAGACAAAAGAATGAATTACCTAAATTATATAAAGATATTGTGAAAGAAGCTATATATACAAGTGATTATTCAAATGTCGAAATAAGTGAAACAGAAGATGAATATATATTTAATGATCAAGTTAGCATTGAATATCATGGTATATATATTATAGAATTATATATTTTATTATTATATTTATAGATAAAACAAATGATAAAACATTCATGTAAATAATTATATTATTTTATTATATTATTATATACTATATATATTTTTGTAATAGTATTGATCAAGTATCTACTGAGCATGGTATATCTCAATTATTACTTCTTCCTTCCTATTTATCTATTTCAAAAATCATTTTAAGAGCAGGTAAATAAATATATATAATAAATATAATTAGTTGTTTTAGAAATTTATTTTAATTATCAGGCTGGAAATATTCTGAAATTATTTGAAGAAGGACTTTTTGATTCTTTAACTATATTAAGTATTGACAAAAGTATTTTTTTTTTAATAATTATTATTATCAAGATTATTATTCTATATAGTTCGACAAATAACTAATGGATTTAATAAGAATCTATTGAATAAAATAATGACAACTCATGTATTTCCAAATGTTACTGAACTCATATATGATGATAGTATATATATATATATATATATATATATATATATAGAATCATTCCAATTATCTAAAATAAATAAACAGTGTTTTCCAAAATTACATATTATCAATTTCTATATTACAATAGGTATATTTATCTATTAATACATAAATTATTTTTTTTTAATCCAGAAATCGACGATTTTGATTCTCTATTACCAGATAATTTAATATCTGTGATTGATACTATTCATATAAATATTAATAATGATGAAAAAGAAGAAATAATTCGTCTTTTAGAAAATAAAGCTTATTCTCATTCAATTCATATTGATGGAACTGATATATCTATTTGTATTATATATATATATATATATATATATATATATATATTTATATTTATATTTATATTTATATTTATCTTTATGATTCTAAATATAATTATTTATCTTTATTTATATTTTATATAGATGATTGGATATATTATTTTCCGCATTTGAATAAATTATTAAAGAAAGATCTTATTGTATTTCATAATCTTTCAAGTATGAAATAATGTTTTTTATTCTTTTATGAATTATTTTATATATTTTATATTATATATAAATTTTTTCTATAAAGTTGATTTATCTCATTCTGAAAATATCAAAAAATTAGATTCTATTGAAAATTATAAACAAAATATTGATTGTTTGGATATAAAATTTATAGGTATTTTTTAATAAATATATTAATATATATTGTTGTTATATAATAATAATTATTATTATTATTCATTTATAGAAGATGATCCATATGAAATTGATAAAAGAAATTCATTAGAAAGATTCTTGAAGAGTAATGTATTACAGCATTTGAATGATTTAATTATTTCGTGTATATTATTTATTGATATATATATATTGTTTTATGAATAATATCTATAGTTCATGATAATATTAGTATAGAATATTTAACATGGATATCAACTCTTTTTAATGACAATAAGTTTAATAATATTCATGAATTAACAATTAATTGTATATTATATTATAAATTATATGAATATATATATAGTATATTCTATCCCAAAAGCTTCATCATCTGAGTATTTAACTGCATATGAAAATATATTAGAGAAAATAATTCCTAAGTCTTTTATTGTTAATATAGAAGGTAATTATTTATATAATTAATAATTATTTATTTAATTAATCTTAATTGACATATTATTATTAGGTTGTACTATGTCTTTTATAAATCGATTAATTCCTAAAGGCTGTTTCCATAATACAACTCAATTAATTCTAGGCATATATATATTAAATGAATATAATGTTTTAATATTAGTATACGATATATTACATCCTATTTTTTTTATGAATATTTATTTAGAAATTAAAGATATGCCAGATGATGACTTTTGCAAATTATATACTACAAATAATTTCCCTCAATTAAAATACATCAAGATTTGTATATCTATTAATAATAATAATATTTTGTATTATAAATCATGTATATTTATATATACATATTTCTTTTATATAATAATTTTTTTATTATTAAATATATGTATATATAGATAAAGATGGTATCAATTGGTGGAGTTCTTTTATGGAAACATTTTGTAGATATATTAATAAAAATAATTTTCCATCCTCAAGTATTGTTCGATTAACTGGTATGTTAATAATAATATTGATTCTATTTATATTCATTATTATTGTTATTCTATAGAATGGAATTTTTCTGTTGGTGATGATTGTTTTAATGATGATTCTAATGATGCTTTTGATAATGATTATGTTTATGACCCAGATTATTCTATATTTCGATGTAAATATGATAGTCATTCATGTATGAATACAATTATTGGTACAAAAGGTATATATATATATATATAACATATTATGTATATATAACTAGCCTATTATAAAATTATGGATATAAAGATGAATATATATGAAATAGAAACATTATTTGAATGTATAAATCATAATAAAACTCAAAATATAAAAAGCTTAAAATTACGTATATTAATGTTCAAATTGTTTTATATAATATATTCGTTCTTATAGGTATTTATTCTCAAACACAATTATCAAATCTTATTAAATTTATTACTAAAGGAAAATTCCCTAAATTGAAAGAACTGATTTTATTTTATGGTATATATATAGTTATTTATTATTAATATAATATATAGGTTGTCGTATTTCATATGAGCAAATTCATATATACAAACAACAATTAGATAAATATACACATATTCACAAAAATCTTGTGGATTATCAACTTATAGAAGAAAAATAAATTTTTTTTGCATATATTTTTTTTATTCTTTATACTTTTTTATTTAGTTAGTAATTTTTTATCTATTTTAATTATTTTTTCATGTTTTTATTAATTATATACATAAATAAAAATATTTCTTTTTTTAAATGGTTGTAGCTAATTATAACATAAATAATAGTAACAAGCATTCATTATAAATTTTATAAAGAAAAACTGTGATTATTATGAATTCATCATTATATTATTTTTATTAATTATTCAGATAAGAATAGAAGATGAATGTTTCTACAAAAATACTATTATTACTAGTTATATCCTAAATATAGATAACTATAATTTTATATAATAAATATTCTTATATAACATTAAAGAAAAATTATCATTTCTGAAATCTATTTGTCTAATACATTGACAGAATTGATAAGTTATACTTTTATAGAGTTTTTTTAATATATTTTTTGTTTAATATAAATACAAACATTCCTATTTTTATACAGTTTCACAACAAGTGTCAAAAGAAAATATGAGATTTATATAGTCTATAAATTATTTACTATATTTCTCATATTTCTTATAAATAATAGTTTTATTTATAATTTAATAAAAATAGTAGTCAAAGTATATATTTATATGAAACATAAATCTAAATAGCAAATATTCATTTTTTAATATAATTAAAATAGTACATATATATAAATCATTAGTGATTTAATTCTTATACTATTATTTGACAATAAATAATTTTTAATACTAATATTAATTAAGTTTCATTGAATATATATATATATATATATATATATATTATTATTACTATATTACTATAACACTGGTATAAATAAATTTTATATAATCGTATTAATATCTTATTGAATACACTATAAATAAAAGCTGGTATTCATTAAATATATAGAGATACAAAATAGCGAATAATTATAATTATGATTAGTAGAAGATATTTTAATAAAATATTTTTTTAAATATAAAGAATGAAATAGTATAGAATAGAAATAAAAGTGGAAGAATAAGAAGGAAATATAAATAAATAAATTCTTTATCAAGAAACTATAGAAAACATTCTATTCGATGAATAGAGATATATATAGCAAATATAATATATAAATAATAAATAATTTGTTAAGTATATTAATAAAATGGAAATAATTACAAGAAAAACATAATAATTATATTCAATAGAAATAATTATTATCAAATATGAACTTATAAATACCATAGAAATAAAATAAAGTATATATGTAATAAAATAAGAAGATTATAAATCAAATTGTATGTGAAGTATGTGATATAAAAAAATAAAAATAGCATCTTACTTATAAGGTCTTATACATTTAAAATACATGTCAAATAAGCTATTTAGAGTAATCAATGATATGAAGATCCACAATGAGTTATCTCTTCTAAGGAATTTATAGGATATCTTTGTAAATAACGCTTATTAATAAGCATTTGAAATAATAGTAACAATGATAAATGAATAATAAGGGAATAATTAGAAATTAAGTAATTTTTAAAAATAATCAAGATTTTTTTTTCAATTTATAATATTTTTGCTTATTTCATTTCTTATATAATAGAAAATGGTAAAATAAAATGTAGAATTTGATGCTAGTAAGATTAGTGATATTTAGAAGGATGTAATTTATTTTAAAATACTGATTAGTGATTTGATATGTATTTTGAACAAGCCAATAAATGATTATATTTATTATATTGAGTCTTAAATGTATTAATGAATTGATTAATAGGAAATTATCAATAAATGAATGATGAGAATGGTGATGATCCAAATATAATTATCAAGAAATCTTCATATGTTCATCAATATGATATTAATATCGATAATAATGATAGTAAAATTGATTATATTTGATTTACAAACATTAATCTACTTTCTTTTCTTCTTAAAAGAATCACAAATCGTTTATTAGGTAGTTATTTATATGAATAATCTGGAAAGAATGAAGAACTGTTGATAGAAATATTTATTTAGATTATCCTTATAATAAAACACCTTTTCCTTTATTGACTGATTTATTCTTTGATTAAGAGAATGATATATTTATAATTCTTCATATGAAGAACAACTAGAATTATTTGAATTTTATTATTTATCTCTTTCTGAAGAATTAATGAAAATTTATTATCGAAAAAATAATAGTGTGAAACAATTTGAAGAATATTATGATTCTATTTTTTATATAAATGATAAGAAAAGATGGACTATAAAGTAGTTATTTAAAGAATAAGTTATGAAATAAAAGATCTAATAAGTATGTATAAGATTATTATGAGAATAGTTATATTTATGAAGACGAAATAACAATTGATTAATTAAATATATGAATTCATTACATGATTTATATGTATATCTCTTATAATCATACTTGAAAAGTAGATGGAAATTAAGAAGAAACTGAAATCTATTATTTATTTGGTAATCAAAGAATTGAAACTATTAAGCATGGATAGACTATTAATATATCATGTTCATGCTTATATATAGTCTATAACACTATAAATAATCCTATATAAACTTGTTTTTGTGAAGAAAAGAAATAGATTTATTATTTAGGTATATATTATTATTATTATTATTATTATATATAGAGCAAGTGAGCATAATTATTCTGCAAGTGAATTCCATAGATATCGTGATAATAAACGAGAAACATTAACAGCAATTAAACGTATAGGTTATAATAATCATATGAATATATTTGGAGGATATACAAATCAAGAATTGATATAAATCAATTTGTACATACATATCCTTATATTATTAATGTTTTAATAATGACAATTATATTATTAATGTTTTATATAATGAATATTAGACTATGAATATTTATATCTATATACACCTTATAACTATTATTCTAATGAATTTCTATATATATTAAATAATAAACATAATATTTCTTTTATTCACTAAAAATATATATTAATAATCGTTGTTATTCAAATACTTTTTTGGTTAATTTTTTTTTTAAAGATAATAAATATATTCATATATCAGGTCACTGTCATTTAAAAAAGAATAATTTTGTTTTTTAAACAAACAATTTATATTAAAAAAAATCAGTCAGAAAAAGTTGCTATTTATAAATATTAATATTATAAATTCAGATATCTTTTTTATTATAAAAAAAAAGTTTTAGGAAGAGATGAATAAAATTGATACTTTTATAATACTATAGAACTAATATATAATAATGCTTGGTATATAAATTTTTTTTATAATATTTTAGATACATAGAATTTATTAAAAGGTGGATTTATTTTAATTATTGCTTTTATTATATATATAGAGCCACTTTTTTAAAATCATTGAATACTCTTTAACGCATTAAATTATATAACACTAGAATAGTATATATAGTAAGAAGTATTTAATAAAAAAAAATGTTATTTTTATACTATATATTTTAATACTACGTTCTCTAATATTTAGAAATTAACTAAAAACAAAACAAAATAAGTAAAAAGTGATTATTAGAAATATATAAAAATAATCAACGATAGTTTTAAACAAAAAATAATATATATATTATAATTTATATATATAAAAATATAAAAATAATATATATAAGAGAATAGAATATAATAATGAAAACAAAAAACAATAATATAAAAAAATAATAATTATATATATATATTACTGTACACAATATGTAGTAAAATGATAATTTGTAACTTTATGAACATAAAAATATTTTGATTCTGCAATATGGTCTACTTTTTGAGCAATTGAATAATCATTACCTTTAGGAAGATTCTTTGCATATAATGGAATATTTGCTAATAATGATAAATATCCTAAAAACACATCATCAGTATGTACTATACATTGTAAATAAGGGAATACGTGAACGTGTCTTCTAACTACATTTTTCGACATAATAATAAAAGGACCATCAAAAAATGGTGTTGGACTTGGTATACAATATTGAGGAGTAGCATGTTTAGAATATAATACATTATCAGAATAAGCAATACGTCGAATGCCTGTCATAAACCAACCTGGCTCCATTCCTTTTAATAATTCACTTATTTTCTTCATATTAAAACAAGTATCATCATCCATTATACCTATAAAATCAACAGTAGTTTTAGAATATACAATTAAATCTTCAATCATCATCACTTTTAATGTATTATTTCCATAGGTATCTAATATATTCATTACAATTAAATCATTCTTTTCTTTTTGTTCTTTATATATATTTTCTTGTAATTCTTTATCATCATTCATACCGACTAGGAAATAGAGTTTAAATGGAAATTCATTAAATACTGTATTATTCTTATAAGCATTACGTATATTATTTCTTCTTTCATAATTATATACATTATTCTTTATAAAAATAACAATTTTATAAGGATCAAATAAATCATTCAATTCTTTATAATTAGGTAATGAAAAGAATGTAAACCTTAAACCAACAGGATATATATCAACAACTGAAGAAAAAGCTTCTTTATGATTATTATTTGGTTCAGGATATTCATAAGGTGTTTGATAATAATATTTAATTGTAGTACCATTATGATAATATTGTACAGGATTATAAGGATGATATATTGTTTGAAAACAAGGAATTTTTTTTAACTTCAGGAAGAATAACAGAAATTTGACCATAAATTGTATTATTGTCTACAAAATAGGGTGTTAAATCTCTTTGTACATCTAATGACATAGATTTAATAATTCTGCGCTGTCTATAATCATAAATATGGCTCTTTTTGAAATTACTAAAGTATCTATTAATAAAAGGAGCAGCATTGACTTCACGATTTTCATCATTTGCAAACCAATCACCATAGAGGCTTCTTTCTTCTAATTTACTGTTAAGTACTTTTGCTACATCTTTATTAATATCTATGAAATCTAATTCTTCTACATTATCACGAATAATTTTTGGATCTTCTAAGTCACTAACATTAAGATGATCCCACATTTCTGGTCTACGAATATAAGGAGATAATCTAGATAACAACGATTCATAAGGAGCTTTTCTACCATAACGTAACACCGCGTTCGCAATCTCTTCTTTTTGCTTCATACTAGGATCAACAACTAGTGGCTGGCTAACACTATCATCAGTATGGATATACACATCTTTAGAAGAATTTTCTATTTCTAAAGATTATAAATAATAATGTATATATAAAACAAAAGATAAACACAAAAATACATACCCGCTACCTTTTGTTCAGCTTCATTATTGTTATCATAGATAGCAACAAGTTGAAATAGTTCATTAAGATTATGTGCTTGGAAATATTGATTGTCAATACTTGATAAAAAGAAATAAGTAATCAAAGCACTTACTCCCAATGTAATTACATAAGAAAGAATCTGCATTATGTGATTCTGAATCAAAGAAATCAAATATATATATATTTTCTTTTTTAAGCAAAAAAAGTTTACGTCAGAAAGAAATTAAAAAATATCATGAAACAAATATTCATGATTATTCAGTATTTCTAAGGGAAAAAAGCATTAATTAACTGAATGCTCGCCTAAGAGGGGTATTCTTTCATTAAAGACGTATCAACCATATAATTGGATAAAGTTAGTACATTAACCAATGAATTGATAGTTGTCTTAAAAAGGAATAAAAAATATTTTTCAGCAAATTCAAATTCTTATCCACTAATAATAAAATCTACATAATATTATAGAATTATTGTGCATTCTTTGTTAGCTGGGGTTCCTTTTGATATATATAAATAGGATTTGGCAATATAAAACTATAGCAAAGTTTTTTTTAAGTAGTCATGAGGGAACTTTTATGTTGTTCTTTATATTTAATTAGTTATTTGTCCGTGTATGACCTTGTCCTATGCTTTTAAACAAGAGTACACTATTGTATTAGTAGATTTCGGGTATGACTCGTGACAAGACTTTTGGAATAGCCAACTTGTGCAGTAGAGACGTGATTATCATGTGTATTCGATTATGGCTTAATTAAATATTTTGTTTTAATGTAATTATTACACTAGCAAATGGGACTTGAAGTAAAACAAACTAAAAACTGTAAAGAAAATAATAAATAATATTAAAAATAGTATTTTAAGTAGTAAAGAAATAATAGCAATTTACAAAAAAGAAGAAAACAAATAACATATCTATGATTAGCAGCAATAAAAATGAAAAAAATGTGTATAAATATAATTTTTTTAATGAAAATAATAATAGAATACTATTAAAAAATAATACGGGATATATACATATAACATATAGAAAAATATTAAAAAACATACATATATATTTTAAATGAAATTATATATACATATACAAGAAAAACTGAAATAATTTTTAAAAAATAAATAAATAAATATGTATCTATAATTTATAATAAATATTATTATAATATTTTTTGGGGTGATACTTCTTTTTATATTTTAAATATAAATATATACATACAATACATATAAATAAACAAATACAGCAAATAAGAATAATTATAAGTAAATTAATAGGATAATATCCATGAATAATATGAATAGAATTTGGGTTGATGAAAATATCTGAAATAGAATTCAGATTAATATTGAATGAACTAATACATAATTGTAATAATAAGTTATTATTATTGTTATTATTAATATTTAATAATGTTTTCAAATACTCTAAAAATAAATCCTTTTCATGTTCTTTTAGAGTAAAATATATAGGTAATTGTGTTACGTAGCTGTTCGATAATGAGGGATCTAGTAATACTATTTCAATTGTAGGAAATACTGGTATTAATTGAGAATAAAAAATAAACCATAAATCATATTTTGTTTGTATATAATTAATTTGATTTGGGTATATATTTTCAAAGAAAAAGAGTATATATATAGTAATAGAATGAAAATCTAAAAAGAAAGAATTCAATTGTAATGAACAACTTTTATCTAATATATATGTAGAATATTTATATATTGTATTATTATTATTATTATTATTATTATTATTATTATCATTATAAAAAATATTATTATTATTTGATATATTATTATAAACATTATTATTATTATTTGATATATTATTATCATTATTATTATTATTAGGAATACAATAACGTCGTTGAATTCCAAAATAAGGAAGATCACACGTGATATAGGAATAGTATTCCGGAATAGAAGCTTGCCATTTATTATTTTCATAACAATAATCTTTATATATTGATAGATAAATAGTAGTAGTAATTGTTTGATTATTGCCAATTCCCGTGATTATATATGAATGGCTGTTAACTTCTAATGGTATTCCTGAAATTTCCGCGGTTATGGGGTTAAATTGAAGTCCTTTAGGAAGTGATGGAGATATAGTAAAAGAAGTAATAATAATTGTATATATAGAAATATCTATATAGCTAATAAAAGGTTGCGAAATAACTAAAGGTAGATTAATATAACCTCTATAAGAAGAAGAAGAATAAATAATTCTCGATTCCCGCGGAAAACAATGATTTATAGTAGTACCCCATTGTGGAGGATTTGTAGATAAACACGGTTTTTCTATATATCCCTCATAATATATCGAATCAGAACATTTGTGTTTCGCAACAGTATTCCACTCTGTTGTTTCCCATTCATCAATTGATTGACAATACATTGTTTGTATTTCAATAGATATATATATATAATGAATAGTAAATTGATGATAATAAGATAATGTATATGATATATTTTTTTGAATATATAATGGAATACCAGCTATAGTACCATTTGTATATAGATATAAACCTTGAGGAAGAGATGGAGATATAGAAAGAAGAGGAAGAGAAGAAATAAGAGGATTATTATTATGTTTATTATTATTATTATTATTATTATTATTATTATTAAATATAAAAGACGAAGAAAATGAATTTATTTCATTATATATGGATTTATATAAAATATAAGATGTTTTATTATAAGAAAAAAAAGATGAAACATTAGAAATACAATTATTTTCTATTAATATATATTCATTATTTCTACATAAATACACTTGTTCTCCTGAATAATGTAATGGACAAGATATAACTCGTTTTGTATTATTTAATGCTTTTCCTATAAGAGAATCATCACATTCATTTGTATGTTTTGTTATATAAAATGAGATTTCAGCAATTGTTATATTACAAAGAAAAGAAGGATCTTTTTGTTCATAAAGAACAGTAGGTGTTTTCATTGTAGTTTTTATAGTATTTCTTATTAAAAGAGTTAAATAAGAAGTATTATTATTAATCATATTATTATTATTATTATGTTTATTATTATTATTATCTTCATCATCATACTTTTTATTAATTATATTATTATTATTATTATTATTATTATTATTATTATTATTATTATTATTATTATTATTATTATTATTATCATATTGTGCATACCAAAGTGAATCTCTTGATTCACATCGATCTTTAAATTCAATATCATTAAATGGTTTTGAATCACATTGTGTCAATTCTATCTTATAATAACGATAACATTCTTCATTATAAAAATCCATAATAACAGTTTCATAATAAGATGACCAATCATATCGTTCCATTATATGTAATACAGTCCATGAAATTAAATCATTGGACGATTCTAATTGCCATCCAGTAGGAAAACAAAGATTACATAAAGAACCAATAGAAATACGATATTGAGTAATATACTCACAAATAAAACCAGGAAATGAAAATAATATTTGTGTTCCTGCACATTGAGGACCAAGCATTTCATTGGTTGTCATGTCATCATCCAATAATTTAGTATTTTTTATAGTTGTAAAATCTGTTTTATTTGTAGTATTAAATGAATTATAATAAACATATACTACCGGAAGAGGAGTTTTCTTTATCGAATTCGGTTGAAAATTAAATAAAACAGAAAAATTAGAAACTTCAGAAATTATACTATCTGATATATTATTATATTTATTATACTCATTATTATTATACTTATTACTATTATTATTATTATATTTATTATTAGATTTATTATTATTATATTTATTATTATTATATTTATTATTATATTTATTATCTTCTTCTTCTTCTAAAAATTCTATCTTATTATATTGATGTAATTCAATAGCCAATAGAATTGTTTCATTTATATTATTTATAATATCAATATCTTCATCTGTTATATAATCTGTTATAATAAAAGATCCACCATAGATTTGTGTTTCCATATAATTAACGGATGCCGAAACACTATTATTCACATCTCCACTAGGTAAATTCCCACGAATAATTTCTTTTCCATTTATATATACAATTATACCTACTTTCGTTTCTATAGATATAAAAAAAGTATAGTATTTTGCATATAAAAAAGCAGGAGGAGTAATAGAAAATCGATAATATGTAGTATTTATGCTTGGAATAGTATTCATTAGTGTTTCATAAGACTGCCATGACGCATCTGGAACATAATCTTGTTTATTCCACAATGATGAAATACTATTCCATAAAGATGTTACAAGCCAATGAAATGCTTGGGATTGAATAATATCTCCAAAAACGATATAATCATATTTTAATAATTCATTTTGTACTAATGTACTTTGATAATATATATATCCATTATTATCATATATTGTTAAATAATTATCATACCAATATTCATCATTTATAGTATATAATTGTATTACATATATCGAATAAGGTATACATAAAGAATAATAATTAATATAATCAGGTAAAAATTGCGTTTGATTTATATAAATCTTTCCAGTATCATAAGAATAGAACAAATAACCAAGGGACTCTATAAATTCATTTGTACGGAGAGCAAACGTCAATAAATGATTGGGTAAATGACATTCTTGAACTGAATATTGAATAGAACACGTGACAGGTGTATGATTGTAATAAGAATAAGCAGTAAATAATAATGGTTGATATACAACTGGAAAATTATATATAGAATATATATTTCCTGTATTTGTATCAATAGAATAAGAAGAAGAAATAGATAATGTATAATTATAATAAAATAATGATGATGTTAAAAACGTATTAAAAGGTACATATATATAATTATAAGAAGGATTTGGAAACATTTGAAAAGGAGGGATTTCAGAAAAATTTGTATTTTCTGAAAGTAGCTGAATTTCACTGAATCCCCACGAAATTGGTTTCATTTCCATATTTCGAACAGTTTGAATATATATAATATATATAGGACAATAATAAATAGTATTTATAAAAGAAAAACATTTTTTTTCTTTATTTGTATTAAAATGAATCGATGTATAATCAATAATATCAACATTTTTCATTCCAAATAAATTACAAATAATTTTTATAGACACAGGGTCATAATCACGACTTTTAGAATTACTTATAAGACATATTTTATTAAAATAATCACGGTAATATGTATCAAATGAAAATGAAATAGAGCTATGATCTGAATATATAAATGAATTTATACAATCTGTATCTACAGAATAATCTTTTAAATTTTCTAAATTATTCGAATGTCCAAAATGACTTATAGATAAATGTTCATTATTTGGTATTATATTAGATACAGTAGAAAATGTTAAATAACCACGGAAATCAACATCTTCAAAATGAGTAATGGTTGGATATATATAATAAAGAATTGCAATAGTATTATTTCCAGGAGTAAATGGAGTTATTGTAGTAGTTATTCGTTTCCAAACACGTTCTGTTTCAGTTCCTTTAATAATAGTAGAATTATTTGGATTATCAGTTTCAATATTATATAAAGATACTAATATATTATTTACATAAATAACAATACCTCCATAGAAATATAAATAAAATATAGAAGATTGATATAAAGATAAAGAAGGAATATTAATAATAGTTTTAAACATGAATTTATTAGAAGTAACAAGAGGAGACTCTTTGAAATAACCGCGATTATTCCGGAGTTTTGGGAAATAAGTTGAAAGATGGAAGTTATTATTATTTGTATTATTATTATTATTATTATTATTATTATTATTATTATTATTATTATTATTATTATTATTATTATTATTTGTTATATTATTATTATTATTATTATTATTATTATTATTATTATTATTATTATTATTATATTCAAATAATTGCTCTTTTTTATAACTATAAGAATAAGGACTAAATAATGAATCCGCGGGAGAAGGTGTATTTGTCCAAGAATTCGGAATATTCCCTTGGAAATATAACCATACAGTAGTTGTAGGAGTAATATATGCATTTATATCTAATACATATTCATGATGTTTTTCATTATTTAAAAAAAATGTTTGAAAATATAATAATCGATTTAAAAGATTTACATATACAATTAATACAGCACCTATATCCCAACCATTATTATTATCTGATGTTAAATGAAGCTTATAATAATCGCGGGGAATACATATAAGATATTGCATATGATAATAGGGTAATATATAAGAAGATTCTAATATTAACGTATCATCCATTTTTGTTAATTTAAAATATTCATATATACTATTATCTTTACTAAGTTTTGTAAATTTTAAACCAATATTATCATCATCACAATCTAGAATGATATTAATATATAGATATAAAAAGAGTATAGAAAGAAATTTTTTATTTTATTATAAATATAAAAATAGAAATAGAAATAGAAATATTTATTTTTATATAAGTATGTAGATAATAATAAATTTTGAATAACAGTATACAAAAATAAATAGTTTCAATTATATTAAAATTAAAAATAAAAAAAAAATTGCAATACATAAATTTATGAAATAAAAAAAGAATAATATATATAGAAGAGAAATAATATACATATAGAGAAAGAATACTTAATATTTATAAAATAAATAAACAAAAATATGAATAATCTATATATATAGAATAATAATATTAAAAACATTTTAAAAACATTTTAAAAAACAATAATAATATTATATATATACCATCAATAATAATAGTAACTGAAAAACTACTTTTAAAATTTGTATATATTCTGGAAGTAGCAGTAATAATAAAAGTAGTATTTATAATACCATACATAGTAGGATATATATAAATTTCACCTGTATTTTTCTTTATATTATGATTATGAGGAAGAGAAGGAGTAATTGTGAAGTTCGTAAATCCCGCGGTTATTGGATAAAACCAGAAAGCATCGCCATGAATATATATAGAGAGAGAAGAAGAACTATATCGAAGAGAATTATCTGAAAAATAATCACGGGAATTCTGAAAGTATAATTGAGAGATTACTAATGTTTTTGTATTTGATGATTGATCTATATATATATATATATTAATTCTTAACGAAAATTAGATATTTATAAATAGTCATATATATATATATATTAAAATATACCAATAATAAATTTAATAGATTTAAAATGTATAGTATATTCTAATAAATGAAATGTATGGGATTCACGTAGAGAAACATATTCCAGACTTCGTTCATCCAATAGGATTTCTTGATCATTTGTATATCCATAAATTGTCCAATGAATTGGCGTCGCATATAAATAATCTTTTGATGCTACCATTGTATAACTATTTATAAAGTGTTGCCTATATATATATATTATTATTATTATTATTATTATTATTAGTATTATTATGTTTATTATTATTATTAGTATTATTATATTTCATATAATATATATTATATTATATATTATTTATGTAGAATATCTAAAGACAAAAGTAAGAATTGTTATTATTATATATTTATATAATATATATAAAAGTAATAATAATAATATAATTTTATTACTATATATATATATACGTTGTATCCTCAAAAAAGAATTCGAAAGAAATGTATGGATTATTTTCATTAAATATATCTTGATGTAATATAGGATTTGATATATATTTGCAGTAATAATTATTATACGTCGTATTAGGAAAACAACTAGCAGAAGAGAAAGAAGTTATAGTACGTGACTCTATATATATATATATATAGTATAGTATAGTATAGTATAGTATAGTATAGTATAGTATATAATATATAGTATATAATATGATATATATAATTGTATAGTATATATAACATACAATAATATCTAATATATAATAAATATATATACGTGAAAATGTGTTTCTATGTAAATATATAGCAACGTCAAAAGGATCATTTATATTATTATTATTTAATTTATTAATTGTATTATTAATATATAATGAATTAATTTCATTATATATTTTATTTAATGAATTATAATTATGTATTTCAACAGCAATAATATTTTCGGATCGAATAAATTCATATGCAATAGATACACTATATATATATATATATCATAGAATAATTTCATAGATTTTATATTTCAAAAAAAAAACATATATATACGTATGAACTTTCGGTTGAACTATTTCTGTTTCAGCCACGTGATTATTAGCAAATAAATTCCTATAAATATATATATATATCATAATAACAAAAAGAAAATACAAAAACTATATATATAAATAACAATATATATATATATGTATACTCAGGTTCAGTATATGTATATATACAATTTGAATTTAGATAAACAGTAATATTAAAAGATGTATATATATAGAATTCTATAGTAATTATAGAATCAATATTATTTATATTTAATGGAAATAAATAAAAACGATTTGCTGTTACCAAAGGAGGTAACGTCGAATGTGTAATTGTGTTCCATGACGCATCTATATATTGTTTCCAGTTTGAATGAATAGGAAATGTATTTATATAATAAAATGGTTCATTCCAAAATCGACCAATTGTAGCTATATATACAAGTATATATACATATATATATACATATAAAAAAACTTTGTAGAGTAAAAAAAATATTTATAAATATAATTTTATATACGATTAAATTGATGTTTATCTATATAGTAATTTCCAGGATAAAAGAATTTCATTGTAAATGAAATAATTTCTGAATTAAAAATTAAAAAACGAACTGAAGAAGATACTAATTTGTTTCCCCATCCTCGTCCATTTCTATAATTATACGTATTTTATTAAATAACATCATGATTCTATTATTTAAAAATTAACAAAATAAACATTATGATAGCATATTTTCATAAAACATACCTTGATTTTAGTACAATAGTATATTTTTCATTTTTAAGGCATATCGGCAACACAACTTGGCTTTTTGTATCAAGTGAAGACCCATCATATTGAAATATTTGTAAACCATATGTATCATTTCCTCTCCATATTTCAAATAGTTCATTATTTGGAGACATTCTCGAGTTAAATTCAATATTAAATTCAAGATAATCATAAGGACATAATGATTGACCTACAGATTTATGAGAATCAAAGAATAAAGACACAATATACATAAAGTAGAGAATGACAGAATCAATAATAGAAATTTATATATCGCCATAATTCAATTAAAAAGCATTGACAAATAAAATAAAAAATACATAAAAATAATCAAAATTATTCATCGAAAATGAGCCGTTGATTTTAGTTCACTATTTTTCAATTCTAATATACTCCAAGGTAAAGAGCTATTTTATACAATTTCATCATGATTTATTTATAATATGAATAGATGACACGAAAATCAAATAGACCTCCAAGAATACGACCTTCTCATAAAGATGGAAAATGGAGTCAACCGCAGCCTATTAAAGATAATGGAATGTTTAAACAATATTATGAAAGTCAAGGCATCTTATCTAACGAAGAATTAGATAAAATGATCGAAATTATGGTATATATGTAGTCTTTTTTCTTTTCATTTAGATTAAAATTATGTCTAAATGATTATTTATCATATGTATTATGTTTATACATATTGATTATTCATTATTCTTTCAATAGAAAACAGAATTACCAACTACATTTCGAATCAATCCTAATGAACCCTCATATGATATCATTAAACATAAATTAGAAACTGAATTTCAGTTTACACGTATTCAATTTATTTTATTTTATAATTCTCATTGTTAATTTGTTATTTTAACTAAAATAATATCAATATAGATCCCGTATTTTATGAAGATCAAGAGATACCTTCTCCATCACCCATTCCTTGGTACCCTGATCATGGAGCATGGCAAGTAAATCTATCTCGTAAGAAGCTTCGTAAATGCCCAGAATTAAAAGCTCTTCATCAATATCTAATTGCATTACATGAAAGTAATCAAATAGCACGTCAAGAAGCTGTTTCTATGATCCCCGCGATTATGCTTCAACCTCAACCAGGTATCTATTTATGTTTTTTATTATGTTTATTTTGTTTATTATTATTTGTTATGTTTGTTATTTTTATTTTGTTTATTATTTTATTTATTATTTAGTATAATATATTATATTATATATACTATATTATATTATGTATTATTATCTATAGATGATATAATACTGGATATGTGTGCAGCTCCAGGTTCAAAAACAATTCAATTAATTGAAGGTATAGAATTAAAACAAAAACAATATAACCGCGGGAATATTGATGAAAATAATGAAGAATACCATGAGACAACAGGTGCCGTTGTCGCTAATGACGCAGATCCAAATAGAGCGTATCTATTGGTTCATCAGGTATAGAATTAGAATAGTATTTCTCTTTTTTTTATAATAATATTTTTTTTTCTTTATATATATATTATAGACACACAATTTAAAATCTACAAATCTATTGGTTACTACTCACATGGCTCAACATTATCCTGATTTATTGTATATATATTATTATTATTATTATTATTATTTATTTATATATAGAGCTATTCAAAAAGAGCATGGAATTCAATGTATATATATATATATAAAAATAATAATAATATATATATATATATATAGTTGATAATATTGATCCTACCAATCCTGTATATATATATATATATATATATATTATTATTATTATTATTATATATATATATATATATATATTAGTATATATATGATCGAATATTATGTGATGTGCCTTGTTCTGGAGATGGTACCCTTGTATATATATTATTATTATTATTATTATATATATATATATATATATAAAGCGTAAAGCCCCGTTATTATGGAATCTTTTCACTCCGAAAACTGGTCGAATGTTGTTTTCTCTTCAACGATCCATTCTATATAGAGGGCTTCAACTATTAAAAGTATATATATATATATATATATATATATATATATATATATATATATATATATATATATATATATATATATATATATATTATTCATTTATACTTTTTTTATAATATATAATTATATGTAAAATCATATATATTCAATATATTTATATTTATTCCCGTGGTTATTTATAGGTTGGTGGTACTTTAGTTTATTCGACTTGTTCTCTTAATCCTATTGGTATATATATATTATTATTATTATTATTATTATTATTATTATTATTATTATTATTATTATTATTATTATATATATAGAAGATGAAGCTGTAGTAACTTCTATTCTCTCGTTATATCCAGATGCATTAGAAATACAAGAAAATAACCGCGGGGATATGAAGGATACATTAATATATAGACCTGGCGTTCATACTTGGAAAGTATATATATATATATATATTATTATTATTATTATTATTATTATTATTATTATTATTATTTTTTTTTTTTTTTATTTATTATATGTATGTATTTATTTATTTAGTATTTATTATGTATATATATATATATATATAGGTATTTACCAATCAAATGAAAGAAGTCACGTGTCCTGAAGATATATGTGAAAATGAGCGTCGTTTCTATGATCCTGCTATGTTTTGTCCCAGTCCCGCGGTTATTGATGGTATTCATTTAGAGAGATGCATGCGATTCTATCCTCATTTACAAGTATATATATATATATAGTTATTATTATTTATTTATTTATTTATTTATTTATTTATTTATTTTATATAATAATAGTAATAGTAATAATAATAATAATAATAATAATAATAATAATATATATAAAGAATACCGGTGGTTTCTTTGTATGTATAATAAGAAAGAATAAACCTTTATTCCCTATATATGATGATATTATTAATAAAAATAACGATATTGTCAATGAATCTGAAAAAGGAACTGTCTCCATTATTGAAAAGCGCGAAGATTTGGCGGGAAATGAAAATAATAATAATAATAATAATAATAATAATAATAATAATGATAATAATACTATTGATAATAATAATGATATTAATAATAATAATGATATTAATAATAATAATAATAGTGAAATAGTTGAAGCTTCTGAAATTACAGTTGAATGTAATAATGAAACGATAAATAATAATGTTGAACCTGCTGAAAATAGTGCTGAAAATGGTGAAAAAGAAGATGAAGATGAAGATGAAAAGTATATATATATATATATATATATATATATATATATATATATATTCCCGTGATTATGTATAGGAAGCATCCCAATGAAGAACGTTTATATCAATGGAATAGAAATGAGTATATATATATATATATATTCAAATAATAATCATATATATATATAAACATACATATATATATAGTATCTCTACATTAATAGATTATTATGGAATTGACGCGTCATTTGACTGGGACTCTATTTATAGTCGAAGTAAACAATCTAGAGTATATATATATATATATTATTATTATTATTATTATTATTATTATTATTATTATTATTATTATTATTATTATTATTATTATTATATAGATGCTCGTATATGTATCTAAAACTATTCGTCAATTAACCCTATATCCCCGCGGGAATACACAAGATATTATAAATACTTCTACTATTACTCCTTGTTCTATTCCTGAAATTCAGTTAGTTCATACTGGATTAAGACTTTTTCAGCAAAATACAAGAGTATGCCGATGTGTATATAGATTATGTCAAGATAGCGTTATGTTTATTAAGAAATATATACATAAAAGAAGAATACAAGTAAATAAAGAAGAAATGATTATGATTCTTGGAACACAATTAAATAGTGTTACGATGGATGAATTAAATGATTCAATTCGTGTATATATATATTATTATATTTATTATTATTATTATTATTATTATATGTATTAATTAAAACAACATATATATATATATAGTCGCAATTAATGGAAATTGAAGTTGGAAGTTGTATTTTTGAATTAAACCGTGAAACAATTGATATATTAAGTGAGAAATTCCCAAATTTCCGCGGTTATTTTGAAGATCTTGCTTGTGTTGTTTGGAGAGGAGTGAATAAGTATATATATATAAATATATATATATATTATTTTTATTATTATTATTATTATTATTATTATTATTATTATTATTATTATTATTATTATATAGTATCAACGTATTAGCAAATAAAATTGATATTGATATTATTATGCGTACGTTAACTATGGAATAATATATATATATATATAACATTTTTTTTTATTCATTTTTTTATCATTATTGTTTGAGTTCAATTCTTTATATATATATATACTATTGTTGTTCTCTTTTTGTTATCAGTTTTTATATTTGTTTTTTATTTAATTTTAAAATTTGTTTTATATTCAATTTTATTTTATCCATTTCGAAAAATGCATATTTTTTATTTAAACCGAATGGATTCGAATTAAAAATGAAAAACAATAATTTTTTCTCAGAGAAAAAATAGTATATTATTATGTAATTTAAGAATTCATCGATTTATTCTCATTCATCTATACTTTTATTCTTATATTATCCTCCTTCAATGAAATTTTTATCAAATTTTAACTGATAAATTGGATTATCAGTATAAAAATTTAGATTTTATATAAAAATAACACTATTCTGTTAATTTTTCACACCTACCTCTAACTATATAATCACTTATTTTCATCCATAGCAACAATTATGAAAAACAAATTGAAATAATGAGTTTCATTTTGTGAATATCGCAACTATATATATCCTATAGAACATTCTATCATATATTCATTCTTCATATACGATTTATAAATAGCAGAGACTTAATTTGTATAACTTAATTTCTCTTTTTATACTAAATATATATAATTATAGCATCCTACATCTCATATTCATCAAAAATGATTTTTTTAAGAAATTTATGCATATTTTCTTCATAAAAAGAATTAAGAAGAAGACTTTGTGTTATTTTACTATAATTTTCTCTTCAATTTTCATTTTTCACTATTTACATCCATCATACATCTTATTATTACTTTTTAAATATTTTTTGTACTCGAACAAAACACACATAAGTAAATGATAGAATTTTATGGTTAAATGCACATAAAAATATATAAGATATGAAATCATCTTTAGAAAAAAATAAAAATAATAATTGACAATCATATGAACGATTTATTCAAACTTGAAACCCTTCTTTTGAAGCATATTATGAGCTTCGTCGATATCCTATAAATAATTAATTAAATAATATTTTAATTAAATAGCTTTATAATTCTATATATATATCATCGATCAATTTTTTAATTTAAATATGTAAATAATAAAACAAATAAAAAAATAATAGAACAAAATACTTTAACCATAGATGTATATTCGTCTGGATAATTTCTTAATTTAAATACATTGGTCATGATAACGGTAAGCGCATAAATACCAAATAATATAATAGCAATAATAGGAGAACATAAATATATGATTCCTTGTGTTGATGAAGTTAATTGATCAATACCATTAACATAAATTCCTAATCCATAAACAGAAAAAAGAACAATAAATAAAATTAAAAACTTTTCATAACGCTTCATTTTAAAAGAGAAATACAAAGAAAAACAAATAGGAAAAAAAGTTACAGAAATGAGAAAAACAGAATTAAAATGGAACTCTCTTTTGGTCTTAGAAAATAAATAGCAAGAAATGATGGAAAACCGCGAGTATCGGATAAACTGGGTATTCTTTTCGAAATGGTCATAAATGAAAAGATGATCCCTTATTTAATTGAAGAATATAGTTATAAAATAGGTCTTTAGAAATATATGGTCTCTTAATGAAAAGTCAAATGAAATTACCTTTCTTTTTCATTTTAAGTTGAAGAAATTCAATATATATTTAATTCGCCCTTTTTGCTGTAATTTACAATGGCTGAAGCTCGTAAGTTTATAATTAATAAAAAGTTAATAATATAATACCTCGTGCTCCTGAAAATCGTCGTCGTGGTCGTGGTCCTCGTCCCCAACGTGTTGGTGATGACAACAAGGAATGGACTCCCGTAACTAAACTTGGTCGTCTCGTCAAGGATAAGAAGATTACCTCTATTGAAGAAATCTTCCTCCACTCTATTGCTATTAAGGAAGCTGAAATCGTTGATATTCTTCTCCCTGGTTTAAAGGAAGAAGTTATGCAAGTCTTCCCCGTCCAAAAGCAAACTACTGCTGGTCAAAGAACCCGTTTTAAGGCTTTCGTTGCTGTTGGTGATTTCAATGGTCACATTGGTATGGGTTCCAAGTGTGCTAAGGAAGTTGCTGGAGCTATCAAGGGTGCTATCCTTGCTGCTAAGATGAACATCGTTCCCGTCCGTAGAGGTTATTGGGGTGTTCACGCTGGTAAACCCCACACCGTCCCTGTCAAGGTCACTGGTAAGTGTGGTTCCGTCCGTGTTCGTCTGATTGCCGCTCCTCGTGGTACTGGTATTGTTGCCGCTCCTGTTCTTAAGAAGATTCTTGCTATGGCTGGTATTGAAGATGTTTATACTTCTACCACTGGTCACACCAGAACTCTTGGTAACTTTGTCAAGGCTTGTTTCTATGCTCTTCAAAATACCTACAGTTATCTTGAACCTTCTCTTTGGAAGAAACAAGAACCTGTTGTATCTGTTTATCAACAATACACTGATTTCCTTGCTAATGCTTCTGAAAAGAAGAACTAAATTATTTGATTTAGAACATTGTACTCTTAAAATTTATTGAGATAGTGTTTTATTGGGCGACACTGCGGTGCGTGTGTGCTGACTTAATTCATTTTAATTGTTATAGCTGAATTAAATATGGTCTTTATTTTGTTTTGTTGAACTTTATATCGTTTTTTTTTTAAACTAAACAAATTTTCTTATTTAAATATTAATGAAACAAAAAAACATTTTTTTTAAACTTAAAATTATATTACAATAGATAATGTATCTGTGCGCAATTTGAGAAATTCTTCTTTAATATTCTCTTTTATAGGATTATTATCAATATAGAGATATTGTAAAGATGGTAATAATCCATTTTGAACAATATTTAATAACACTACTGCACCTCGATCTCCTATAGCATTATCTATATATATATAGTGATTTATAATAATAATATATATATATATGTACGTGAAAGATAGATAATTTTCAGATGATTTAAGATGGTTATTTCTTGCTGAAAACCTCCTTCAACAGCTTTTACAATCGCTTCTATTCCTTGATCATCTATATCCGCATCTATATATATTATTATTATGATTTTATTATTATGATCTTATTATTATTTTATTATGATTATTATTATTCTAATATAATAATAATAATACTAATAATAAAAATAAAAATAATATATATATATATATACCACATAAATAGAGTTCTTCAAGAAACTTGGCGCCTCCCTTTAAGAATGAATTTGCAAGTGCGTCACACCCTTTATAACCAATCTTTGTACCTAAATGTACGAAGTAAAAAATAAAATTAATTATTATTATATTATTAATAATATCTTTATAAATATAATATTTTAAAAACAAATAGTGATACTAATAATAATATATATATATATGTATATATATATATATACCCCAAATATATATCTTTTTAATATTTGGCAAATAATTTGGATATGATAAATTCCAAAAGAAACGAATATATACTTCTGTATTGATTTCATTGCCAAATAAATCGAATTCTTTAATAGTATTAAAACCTTTTCCATTTAAATATAATATAACGTTATGAAAATAATGAAATCCTGAACTAGTTATTGAATTATCTATATATATATATATATATATATAGAGAAATAATCATTTCAAATAAAAATCAATATTAAGGCTAATAGTATTTATATTTATATAGAAAAAATAAATAATATTAAATAAAAAAATATATATATATTTTTATCTAATAGTATAATATATATATATATATATATATATATATATACATCCTAATAATAAATATTCAATTTTTGGAAATAGCATATGGTTTAATAACTTTACGAGAATAACTAAACCTTTATCTTCTATATGATTTTCTATATATATATATATATATTATATTATATTCATAAGATATTATATATATTATATTCATAAGATATTATATATATTATATTCATAAGATATTATATATACTATTATTAATTTCATACAAATAAGAATTATATAATAATAACAATAGTAATAATAATAATTATACTACTAATAATATAATTTAAAATAAATAAGAATTAAATTATATATATATATATATATACTAAATAGATCTAATTTGACCAGGTTACACGGGTGATTATATTGTGATTTTGCGATTGAAAGTGATTTATATATATAATATATTCCCAAATAAGATATATCATTTTCTATATATATATATATATAATACAATATTATATTTAATGAAAATAATTAAAAAAAAATATATATATATATATAATAATAATAATAATAATAATAATAATAATAATAATAATAATATATATATACTCGATAGAATTAGTTGTTTTAATGAAGGTAAGCCAATAGATATATATATAGTAAACAGAGTTAATATACCCATATCTCCTATATGCTGATCTATATATATTTATATATATAACATAATAATAATAATAATAATAATAATAATAATAATAATAATAATAATAATAATAATAATAATAATAATAATAATAATAATAAATAATATATATATACCTGTTAAATCTAGTTTTTGTATTTGTTGATAAGGAATAGATGTCATTGAATATAATAGGTCATTTCCCGCGGGGGAAGGTAATAATATATCTATATATATAATATATAAATATTTTTTAATCATTGTTTATTAATTTTATTAATTATAAAAAATCAAGTAATAGTAATAAGTATAATAATAATATATATATATATAATAAAAGTCTTCATTGTCTATACATAATTTTGTTTTCTCATAAAATGAATTATAAATTGGTTCATAGTAATTCTCATTACCGTCTTTAACTATAATTAGTATAAAATAACCACGGGAATAGAAGATTATTATAGTATAAAAAATAAAAATATCAATATGAAAAAAGTTTATAAAATAATAGTTATATTATATATATATAAAAGTATTCATAATAATAATAATAATAATAATAATAATAATAATAATAATAATAGTATAATAATAATAATAATAATAATAATAATAATGTAATAATAATAATAATAATAATAATAATAATAATAATAATAATAATAATAATAATAATAATAATAATAATAATAATAATAATAATAATAATAATAATAATAATAATAATAATAATAATAATAATAATAATAATAATAATAATAATAATAATAATAATAATAATAATAATAATAATAATAATAATAATATAGATAATAATAATAATAATAATATATATACATTTAATTGCTAGTATAGAGAGAGAAGGAATAATAGAAGAGGAGAGAAAGGAAAATAAATCTAAAAATACTTCTTTATATAGAGTACAATCTATATATATATATATATAGAACAATAATAATAAGTATATATAGAATAATAATAAGTATAAGTATATATATAATAATAAATATAATAAACATATAATAAACACAATATAATATACCACTTAGATCTAGTCTGAATAACCGCGGGAATACGGATGAGTTCAATATTTTCTTTAAATATTCATATGATTTATCAGTCACTGAATATATTTTAAGACCTTTTAAGCAGAAATTTGTCACATAAGGAAGTGTACAATGATTTTCTATATATATAAATATAAATAATTATATATATACAAATTATAAAAAAAAATACATATATATATTTATATACCAATAAAGAATGTTGCATAATAAGAAAAAACTTTTGAATTCCCTAGATAATAATAAATATAAATAAAAATATAATAATAACTATAACAATAAATATAAATAAAAACATTTATTAAAGAAACCACTATATATATACACGTAACAGAATAAACAGAAGACCATTGTGTTTTTTTCATATATATATAATTATCTTTATCATTCCCGCGGTTATTTTCATCTTCTAAATCCATAGGTTTTGTATCTGGATCTATGACTTCAATTTCATTATATAATTTTTTATAATAATCTTTATATATAGAATTCGAAGAAGATAAATCTTCATTATCTGATTCGCTACCATTATTTGTGTTCTTTTCCGTTAATATATTAGTAAAATTAAATGGTTTATTATTAGAAGAAATATATTCTTTAAAATGTTGTTCTATTTCTTCATATTTAGTTTTCAATTGTATATATTCATATTTATTCTTTTCATTCTCTTCTTTTATTCTTTTACTATCAGTTAAAAATATCTCTTTTTGAATAATTAATTGTGTTTTCTCTTCTTCTGCTTTCATCTTCTGATTGGTTATTGTCGTTAAATCTTCTTCAAGCTCTTCTATTTTTCCCGTGGTTATTTTCAATTTCTCTCGAAGTTCCTGTTTTTCTTTTAAACAATTCTTATAATCATCATCAATAACAAACGTAGAATTTTCTTTTTGTAATAAAAATAATTGTATATTTTCTTTTTCTTCTTTTAATTGAATTATTTCATTATCTTTTGTTTCTATTATTGATTTATATTCATTAATTTCTTCTTCGTTTCTTTGACTATTTGAATTATTTATATATATTTTCTTTTTCATATTTCGATATTCTTCTGATTGTTTTTTATATTTTATATTAATATCTTCTACTAATTTCTTTAATTGTTCTATGATTCTTTCTTGCTTTATATTTTCATTCTTATATCGATTACATTCATTTACAGCAATTTTCTTATCTTTATCATTTTCATATATATGATTTTGAAAAGTAGTATAATTATCTTTTAATCGTGAATATTCTGGTTCTATTGATTCTAACGAATAACGAAGTTCTTTATTTATTTGTTCATATTCAGAAATTCGATCAATATAATCATGAATCTGTTTTAATAATTGATTTATATATATATCACTTTCTGTATATTTTTTTGATATTGAAGAAATTTCTGATTCTTTTTGTATAAGTATTAAATCATTTTTCATTTTTTCTTTTGTTAATAGTTCATTTTGACTAGTTAATTGCAAACATTTATCTTTTAAAACTATTAATTCTTCTTGCTTCTTCTTTTTCCCAAATAATCCTGGTTTCTCATCAATTTTTGAAGGATTTAAATCTATTAATTTTGCATTTAATTGACTGTTTTCTAATTCATATATATTTAATTTCTTATTAATATCAGAAATAATATTATTTTTTTCTTCAATTGTATCTTGTAAATTGATTATTAAATCTTCTTTTAAGCATATATCATTCACTAAGCTTTCATTTCTTTCTTGAATTTGCTGTATATAAGTAATGCTCTTTTTATCTTTTAATTTATATAATTCTATTGTATGTAATAAATTCTCTTTTTCTACCTTCCAAGATTCTGTTTCCCGCGTATTTTCTTCTACTAATTCTTCATATTGTGTTTTCAATTCTTCGTTCAATTTATTAGATTCCTCCAATAGAATAATTGTGTTTTTATATACATGAGTAATTTCATCTTTTGATTGGATCATTTCTTCTAAACGTTTCGTAACAGCCGTATCTTCTTGAAACGTGGAAACTGGCAAGAGGGATTCTTGAGGGTTATGTGAAATAGTATTCCCTAGAGAAAATGAATAATAATTATAATATTTATTATAATTAATATTTATATTTTTTTATAATAAATAATATATATATATATAATATTATATATATATACCATCAATAGAAATAGTAACAGTATAATCTAAAGTAGAAAATATTTGCGTTAATAAACAATGTACAACTTGATTATAATCACGAACTATAAAGAAATAAACACGGTAAAAGATGATAAAATATATATAAATAATAAAAAATATATATATTATATATAATATACTATCTATATTAATGCGATTAATCGCGGGAAAATAGCCAGTTCTTATTAAATCACAAATATATTCACAACCAACTGTATCTACCATTGAATCTATATATATATATATATATATATATATTATTTAACAATAAAAATGAATATTCAAATATATATATATACATGGTAAATATAATATATCTAAACTATCTATTTGTTTATTACATTTATAATTATCTACTTTCACTTGTGCACCAACTTCATACTCTAATTTCGCTATATAACCGTGGAAATAATAATCAAATAAATAATCATTCAAATATATATAATATATTTGAATGATTATAAAAGTATAAATAATAATAATAATAATACATATATATATAGATAAAGAAAGAAAGTATTAATAATATATATACATGAAATAGATAATATAGATAATTGTCTGAAAATAAACTGATTTGTTTCTGAAAATATTAAATTAATAGTAGCGCCGTTACTTATTTTCTCTATATATATATATATATATATATATATATATATATATATATATATATATATATATATATATATATATATATATATATATATATATATATATATATATATATATATATAGAAGTTTATTTATTTATAAAGAATAAAATAAAAAATGAATAAAAATAGAAGGTAATATATACATGAAAGATAAATGTTTTTAAGAAGTTCATTCCCGTGGTTATCGGATATATATGAACAAAGATTTCGAATTTCTTCTGGAGATTGATCTATATATATATATATATATATATATATATATATATATATACTTTCAAATGAGAAATCATTTAAGGAATAATAATCGTGGAAAACAAATGAAATCTATATAATAATAATAATAATAATAATAATAATAATAATAATAATAATAATAATAATAATAATAATAATAATAATAATAATAATAATAATAATAATAATAATAATATGAAAAGAAAATAATATATACAATAAACATATAAATAGTGTCATCGCACGTGATATTATGTTCGCCTAACGTCTCATCTTCCATTAAAAATTGACCGTTAAATAATAAAATGGGGGACGTTGGACTGAATATATCTCTATCTAACTATATATATATAGAATATATATATAAAAAAGTTTAAAAAAATATAAATATAATTAATATAATAATAAATATGTATATATATACTTTAATAAGATTAATTAAATCTTGTACCGTCATACTGGTATCAAATTTCACAGAAATATATTTTAATAATAATAAATCATAAATTTTAATATGTGGTGAAAATACTAATTCACAATTTCCTGACTATATATATATATAAAATAAATAAAAAAAATAAAAAAACATTTTATACATGATTATTGTTTTCTTCATTTGTATTTTCTGTAAACCATGGATTGTCATCAGGAATGGTCATAGGAAGTACATTTCTATCCAAGGATATATTCATAAAAGAATTAATTAAATCATGATCAAATTCAACATTTAATTTACTTTCCATAATCTATAAATTTAGACTTAAATATGTTTAAAACATATATACTCTTATCACTGTATGTAATGTAGGTTCTAAACCATATAAGGAAAAGAGATATTGACTTGATTTGATATTACTCTGTACAAATACTTGTACAATATCATCAATAACATCATCTGGATTCTCATAATGAGTGTCTTGCTGATTTTCTAATATAATATCACCACTCAAAATAGATTTTTCGTTCACTTCAATAATTTGATAGATATCTGTTGGTAACTCATCAATCGTCTTTCTTTCAATAGAATAAAGTGGTGAATCTTCATTATTTTCAATGTGAAGAACAAAGACTGATCCTCTATTCACTATAGTTAGATCTAGGTCCATATGAATGATTGGATTTATTTTAATGAAATATCAATTTAAAACTATGTTGAAATTGATATTCTTATTTTTGAATTCTTATAAATGTTACTTTCTAGAAAAAAATAAATATTTCACTGAAATAATTGTGTTTTCACAGGATTATTTTTCTTGAACAAAAACTAACTCTTTCTGATTTTGGCTGAAATTTATTTTCGTTTTTAAACTGTGTTTTCTTCTATAAAGAAATGAGGAATTTTTCATCAATAATTTCTTCTCTTGAAGATAATATTTTATTATATATATATTTAATTTAATTATAAGAACAATTATTTGATATTATAATGGCAGAAGAATATGATATTTGTTTAGAAATTGCATCGACAGTCTCATTATTATGCCCTATATCCTTAACAAGGTTGACAAATCCTGTTAAGGGTCCTGCTTGCCATCATGTGAGATGTTTTGAAAAAGATTCTTTCCTCGATGTACGTTAGTACGCCTTTTTTAAAAGTCTCTTTAGTTTTTCTTTAGTTATATCGTAATCAACTAAGTGGAGAATGCCCTATATGTATGAAAAAAATCCCATTAAATCAAATATGTTCTTCGTCATATATGGAAACAATTTTGAAATCAGTTCCTAATTCTTGTACAAGTATTAAATTATTTATTTATAATCAATAATAAAGATATTCTAATATATATAATTGAATAATATATATATATAGGTGTTACTATTGATTGTTATGGAAATATTAAACCTGATATAAATAAAATTTTTATACCTCCAATTGAAATTAAAGAAATGAATGAATTTACTATACAAGAAATGAATTATAATTTAAAAGATATGTCTTTATCACCAGTAATATATTCAGAAATGAAGAATAATGTTAATAAAGAGAATAAGTATATTACTTCACATAAACATATAATTAATAAGAAAAGACCTTCTCTTTTAAGAATTCATAATAATAATAATAATAATAATAATAATAATAATAATAATAAATATAATAATAATAATATATCTATTAAAAAAGAAAATAATTATTTAAATTCAAATTCTAAAAGAACTATATATAATAATAATAATTCACTTTTAGATACTATATTAAATTCTATGAATCATTTGAATGAAGTTTATGATTATGAAAAAAGTATATTAATAAAAAAATATTTACAATAATATATATATAGATATTCTTAAGAAAATAAATGAAATAAAAAAATATAATTTAGAGCAATATACTCATTACCGTGAAAATATTCAAGATATTATAACTAAATTCGAATATTCCCAGAATTATTGTTTACATATCGTTGCATCTTCTGATTATGAAGTGTATATATATATATTTATATGATTATAATAATAATATATTTATATGATTATTATAATAATATTATTTATATGATTATTATAATAATATTATTTATCATTATTATAATAATATATGTATAATTATAATTATATATAGAGATTGTATTACAGATGTTGTTGATGATAATAATATGTATTCAATCGATATAAAAAATGGTGTATATATATATATTATAAGATTATTATTTATATAGAATATAATATATTTTATTAAGATATATTTTTTTATTTATAGAATTCAGTAATTTATGATATATATATATTTAAAATGGAAATCTGTCCTTCTTTTGAAGAAGAAACACAAATACGTAATGAACAACTTAATATTCATGATTATTTACATTCTAAATTATCATTAATAAAACAAATAAAAAATGAAAATATATATAAACAAAAAAGTTTTCCAGTATAGATTTTTTGGATTTAAAAAATTAAAAAAAATAAATATATATATTTTTTAAATACTTATATACATTTTTTATAAATTACAAATTTGCGTTTTTTTAATATTTTTTATTATTTATTTTTGTTTTCTTTTTTTGTTTGTTCAATATGTTTTATCACTATTTTAAAAAAGAGTATTGTTTGTATTTATCATTTTTTGTATTTTCTTTATTATAATGAATCAAATAATCATATTCATATAGAATAAACAAGAATTCCATTCAATAAAAACAAATTTTTTATGCCCAAATATTATAATAAAACGATTCATAAATTATATAAATATAATCCTTAATCATATGAAAATAAATTGTAATGTATATATTATTTCATGATGTAATTATTACTTTAATCAACTTTTATGTTCTTTTCTTTAATTTATTTTTGAAATCATATAGTCCAATCATGAAATCAACAAATTAGAATATCCTTAGTCTATTAAAACAGAACTTCTATGCCTAATAATTAAAAAAATAGAAAGTCATCTCACGTAATTCTTATAAGTCTTATTTCTAAATATGGGAAACATATATTGATGTCTTCCATGATACAAACAAATTTGAATCCAATAAGAAAAAACTTATAAATGAAATTACAATTGAACATCTTCATTATATATTCGCTCCATACTTCTCAATGCAACATATACTACATGTAAAGTCGTTTCTAGTAATTATTATCTTCTAATCTATTTTATCTATAGAGTAAATCAAAAGAATAATAAAAAAACAAACTTTTTAGCTCTACAAGTTTCATTTTTTTAGAAAAAATCTTTTTTTTTAATATATTTTTGTTAATATTCCTAGTAGGATTTCAATAAAGTACTCTTCATTAGTAATAATTGAATATAAAAAAGCATATAATATCTTTAGGAAACAAAAAGAAATGCCAAGAGACATACAATTAGAATCAGTTTTGGATCCAAAGAAGTATGTAGAAGAAGGAATGATTACATTTCATGGGAAAGAAGGAAAACTTCATTGCTCGATATCAAAAGAGCGTTTAGTTCTATATCCTGAAAGTGAGTTCTACAAAATTTGGCTTAAAGGAGATGATAACGGTACTAAAGAGTTTTCTACAGGATGTCCTGAGCGTAATTTGGATTTGATCATTTATCATATGAAAGGGAACCGTATAGATATTGATATGAAATCAAATGATGATCTTATACTGTTATCTAAGGATTTTTCAGCTATGAAACTAAATGTTCCTGATTATATAACAAATAGAATTTCGAATGAGAAATGGAATGATGGTTCTAAAGGTATATATTGTTATTTAGCTAAAGTAAATAATGATAATACTGAACAAATGAAATTATTAAATAAATTATCATCAATGATTATAAATATGAATAATAGTATAAATGAATTAAAAACTCAAATAATAGATATAAAGAATGATAATAATTTACTTAGAGATACAATTCAAGATTTACAAAAAGATAATACTTTATTAATACGTAATAATAATACATTAAAAAATTCATTTAATAAATTAACAATAGCTATGAATGAATATAAAAATAATAATTGTAATCAACAAATAAAGTATAAAGAAAATATAATTGAAAATATTATTAAGAATGATCAATGTGATAGTAACATTCAAGATAATAATAATAAAGATGATAATAATGATAAAGAAGATAATAATAATAAAGAAGATAATAATAAAGATGATAATAATAATAAAGAAGATAATAAAGAAGATAATAATAATAATAAAGAAGATAATAATAATAATAAAGATGATAATAAAGATTATAATGATAATAAAGAAGATAATAAAGAAGATAATGATAATAAAAATAATAATGATAATAAAGAAGATGCTAATAAAGAAGATAATAAAGAAGATAATAATAATAATAAAGAAGATAATAATAATAATAAAGAAGATAATAATAAAGAAGATGATAATAAAGAAGATGATAATAAAGAAGATAATAAAGATAATAATAATAAAGAAGATAATAATAAAAAAGATAATAATAATAATAAAGAAGATAATAAAGATAATAATAATAAAGAAGATAATAAAGATAATAATAATAAAGAAGATAATAAAGATAATAATAATAATAATGCTTCCATATCTATGTCAACTTCTATCGGATTTGAAGATAGTTCTATTATTACTATGAATGATGATTATTTAAATATATTTATAAATTGGTTTGGTAAAGAGAAAAAATGGAAATTATTATTTAGGTATATATATTATATATATATTTAATTCTCATTATATATATAGAGCAAGTGAACATAATTATTTAGCAAGTGAATTTCATAAATATTGTGATTATGAAGGAGAAACAATTACTATAATAAAACATATAGGTCATGATAATAAGATTAATATATTTGGAGGATATACAAATCAAAATTGGGAATCTAATGAATCAAGTATATAATATATAATAATAATAATAATATATAATAATAATAATATATAATAATAATAATAATAGTTTTATATATAATAATATTATTATATTCTATATATAGTATGTCAATCATATTCAAAAGAATTCTTATTTACATTAAGTAATGAACATAATATTCCTCCTACTCAATATCTATATACTGATACTAATAAAGGTTATGGTATTACTTGCTCTTCTTTATGGGGACCTACGTTTGGTTATGCTGATATTTATATAGCTGATAATTGTCATAATAATAATGATTCAACTTGTCATGCATATTCTTATGGTATAATAAATACTTCTCAAAAATCATCATTATTTGTCAATACGAATGATTGTGATACTGCTAATTTATTTACTGTTGAAGATTATGAAGTTTGGAGAATCAATGAATAATTTTATTAAATTTATTTATATTATTCTTATTATATATATTTATTATTATATATTTTCATTTCATTGTATAGTATATTCATCGATTTTCTTCTGATTTTACCTCGTTTTGTTTCTTTTTTTTAAACTTTTCTTATTTTTTTAAAACTTAAACAGTTATCACCGTCCATATCTGTAACATCTTGCCGAATCATATAATATAATAAACCCATTAAATTCAAATACTTAATTGAACGAAATGAAAATTATTTTTTATTCAGACAATCTTATATGTATACGTAGAATATCATTAGCAGAGCATCCTATCACTATGGATGACTTTCAAACAAAATATTACTAACTTCAAAATATAATTAGTACTTAATTTAGTTTAAGTTCATCTAAAAATGACATAATTCAAATTAAACATAGATATATGCAATCAATGAAAAGAATAATAATAATTTTTTATGTTTGATTGTGTCTATACGCAGTTGTTGATAAACTAATTGTTTTTTTGAATAAAAAAAATAAATGAAAAAATTAAAATTATAGCTTTAAAACAATTGATCTCCATGGGAAATTACACATTTTTGTGTTTTTTTTTGTTGTTTCAGTATAGATTTTTATGAATTATTTATAAAAAACGTGGCTTAAAATTTTTGTTCAAACTAGAATAGAATAATATTTTTAAATTTTTGGATTTGTTAGACACGAAAATCGGAGTATCTAACGTTTGTCTATAGTAATTTTTTCTTAGTTTTTTCTTGAGATTTAGAATCCTATAATTCATTACTATTCTGACGTACTTTCCGTTCATTGAATGTCAGAAGAATCATTGAGAATAAAAACAAAATCACAGAAACGTGTCTTCCAAAGTTTTATATCGATTCCCAAATCTCGTAAATGTTTGATTGATTTTATTTTCGCAGATGAAAAAAGATTAAGTTTTACGCTGCCATTTTTGGATAAATACCCCAAGTCAGTGCTTTCAATGACTTATGAGAACCCTAAAAAGTGGCTATTAGAAGAAAATGCTTATTATATCGATTCTGGTTCAATGTCTTTGGAATCTTTATATTTATTTTTAGAAAATAAGATTTTTATTGATTTTTTATCTCTTCATGAAATCTGTGATTTACATGATACGATGAGATATTTCTTTAAAGGGGAAGCTATGGAACACATGTTAGAATTAGAAGATTTTTTAGCAAATACTTTTAATCATATATTAAAACATTATCATTTTCAATTGTAAATATATATTTATTATATATATATATTTTTTATTATTATTTGGTTCTATTTATATTTAGAGATATTTATTCTTTATATAACTATGATTTACAACGTGAATTAACTATCTATGGTATATATATATATTGTATTATATATATATTGTATTATATGTATATAGGATACATAACAAAAGATAGAAATAATATAATAAAGAAATATTCACGATTATTTGATTTATATAATATAACAAAAGTTATTTTGAATTGTAATTATATATATATATATATATATATATATATATGTTTTTAATTAATTTTAATATCTATATATATTTTAATGAATTATAATATATATATATATAAGTGATTATATATATAGTTAATATTTCTGAGTTCATTCCTTATGAATATATATATCCCTCCAATTTACATGAATTATTCCCAAAATTAAAAACATATAAAATTAATAGTATATTGTTTTTTATCTATATATAATATTAATTTATTATATATATGATAAAAATATTCTATAATATATATATATAATTATTTATATTATATATAAGATTATATTATTATATAACATATATTTAATATATATATATATATATAGTTACTTATTATGTGCAAAATAAAGAGATATGTATATCTCCGTCAATTCCTCATTATAAATTATTATATAATGAATATATAAGGCAATATTATGAAATATATTATCCTGAACAATATAATTATTATATATCTTTAAATAAAGAATATGAAAATTATAAATTATATAATAGTATTATTCGATTATATCCTAAAAAATTAAATAAAATAGAATTTTTAAGTAATAATGAAATAATTAATATTAATAATAATGTTAATAATAATGTTAATAATGTTAATAATGTTTATAATAATAAAGAAGACCAACCCAATTTATATATAGAATCATTTCATGTGTATTCCCGTGAATATAATGAAAAATGTTTAAAATTAGAAAAACAAGGGGAAAAAATAAATAAAATAAAAGAAACTTTTTCAGTTGAATTTTTATTTATTGATAATAACAACAGTATATATATATTATATATATTATATATATATATTTATTGTATATATTTATATAGTAAAAGATAATGATCATCCCATATTAAAGTATATATATATATAAATCATACTTTTTTTTATATAGTTTAATAATTATATATATATATATATATATATATAGATATAATGATTATCCATGTGATGAGATATTAGTATATCTATTAAATTATCCTATATGTCAACATATAAAGAAAATAATTACTGAATGTATATATATATTATATATATATTATATATATTATATATATATATTATATACTATACATTATCTATTATGCTGTATACTAAATTATATATATATTATATACTATATACTAAATTATATATATACTATATACTATATATATATACTATATATTATATACTATATATATATATAGCTAAATTACGTCATAAGTTGCAAGTAGACATGCCTCCGTTGTTAAAGAGATTAAAAAACGGATTCTTTGATACTATTCAAATAATGAATATTCATTGGTGTATATATATAGTAATATAGTAATATAGTAATATAGTTATATAGTTATATAGTTATATATATATATATATATATATCGAATTATTATTTATCAAATAAATCTATAATAAGATGTGAATATCATGAATATTATTATTGCTTTTTATTATTATATATTCAATATGCACTATATTATATTATATTATATTTACTATATATTATATAATATATTCAATTGTATATATTATAGTATACATACATATATATATAGTTATTCAACCAGGATCATATCCTGAATATATACAATTATTTAAGTATATTATTACTACTCATGAATTTCCTAATGTTACTACTTTAGAAATTGATAGTATATATTATTATTATTATTATTATTATTATTATTATTATTATTATTATTATTATTATTATTATTATTATTATTATTATTATTATTATTATTATTATTATTATTATTATTATTATTATTATTATTATTATTATTATTATTATTATTATTATTATTATTATTATTATTATTATTATTATTATTATTATTATTATTATTATATATTTATATAGATTCTTCTTCATCTATTTCAGATATAATACTATTAAGCAATATACTATTATTATTTACAAAAGAACATTTTCCACAATTATCTATATATATCTTATATGAATCTAATAATAATAAAGATAATAATAATAATAATAATAATAATAATAATAATAATAATAATAATAATAATAAAGATAATAATAAAGATAATAATAATAATAATAATAATAATAATAATAATAATAATAATAATAATAATAATAATAATAATAATAATAATAATAAAGATAATGATAATAATAGTAATATAGATAATAATAATAATAACCAATATAAAATAGATTCAATAATTCTTTTGTTTCCTCCAAATATACTTAAATTAATTGACAGAATTATTATTAACGATATGTTTATATATAAATACTTGACACATAATGAAAAATTTATTCAAAAATTAGTATCTATAAAGAAAACTCATAATTATGTAATAGAAAGTATATATATATATATATATATATATATATATATATATATAATATAATATAATATAATATAATATATATAGCAAAATTAGTTGTAGATGAGTATAATATTTTTTGGAAATTGTTATATGATAATGGAATATTAGATATTAACAATGCTTATTTTTGTTGTATATATATATTATATATTTTAAATTGTTAATATTGCAATACTCTATATATTATACTATTATTATATATATAGTTAGTTCTATTTATTCAAATATTAAAAATCTTTCGCTATTAGATTTTAGTCAATATTCATTTAAATATATTACCGTTAGTATATTGTTATATATATATTATTGTATATATATATGTATTTTATTTATTATATATATGATAATAATAAGTATAACTATGAAAAATTTATAAAATTGAATAATAATAATATATATAATAATAAGTAAAATATGTATAATAATATATAATAATAATATAGGTATAGATAATAAATCTGATTATATATTAACCAAAATGATGGACATTTGGAAAAATATAAATTATAATAATGTAGAAGAAGTCAATTTTAGTAGTATATATATATATATAATAATAATTATTATTATTTAGTTATTTTAATTATTTGCTTATTTAGTTATTAAATATATATTAATACTATTTTTTATTAACTATATAAATATCATTTTTTTTAAAAGTATTTAACGTATAGTTATATTTATGATAATATATATATATATATATAGTTAATGTTGATGATAATAATAATTCTATTATTCAATTAAATAGATATATATCTCTTTTTTCACTTGGTCGGTATGATACAGTAACAAAAGCTACTCTAAGTATGTATATATATATATATATATATATATATATATATATATATACTTATTCTTATACTTAATATATTAATTATATTGATGATAATACATATTATACTACTTATTATTATTTTTATAATATTAATTATATATATATATATATAGAATGTAACATAATTAAAGATTTCAAATTTGATTTAACTGGAAATTATATATTAAAAAATACATATTCAACTTTATATTTATTCTCATCTCGTTTTTCTTCAAATATTAAAATACTAAATCTATGTATATATTATAAAATACTATATAAATAATTATATATATATATATATATATATATATATATATATATATATATTAAATCTATATAAATAATGTTTATGAATCATTATTTATATATACATTTTCTTTGAACTCAAAATAAATAATTATATATACATATATTTTATATATGTAAATTGTCTATAAATATATGTATATATAATATGTTTGTTATTTTTACATAATTTATTTTTATATTTTTATATACTATTTTAAATATATATTTAGATTCTTTTTTTTCGTATTATTTCTTTTTATCAAAAGATTATATTAGTTTAAATATATGGACAAATTTAGAGAAATTATCAATCCATTTTGGTATATATATATATAATAATTTATATTAATTTAATATTTTTTACTAGTTTTTTCTCTAAAAATTTATTTAAATTCTTATATATATAGATAATAATTATGAAAATGAGAATGAAAAAGTTATAAGCAATTTAGTTACGTATATAAAAGCTCATAAATTTTTTCGACTCAAAACTTTATATATTTATTATCAAGGTATATATATATATCTATATATATAATTATTATTATATATAGCATTAGAAGTCTTTCCTTATCAATATTTCTTATTATTCAATCAACTTCTAAAAAGTTGCCATTCAGAAATCGTTTCAAATTTATGTGAATTTTATTTTATTTTAGGCAATTGTATATATGTTTATTATTATTTTATTAAATAAATTTTTTTATTAAATAAATTCTTTTATTATTTATAATATTATTCTTTATTCTTTATTTGTTTATTTTTATTATTTATAACATTATTTATTATTTATTTTATTAATTATATGTATAGCTGAAAGGAAATATGATATATTTAAAACATTTCCTTCAATTTCAAATCTTCTACAAAAACCAATTTTATCAATAAGTTTATATATAGAGTTAAATAATATCAAATATTTAACTATATATAAACAATATATATATGATGAATTACAAAAGGAATATTCAAAAAATATTCAATTTTTATTATTACGTATATATTTTATATATATTTTTTCTGTACTATTTATTTCATTTTTTTGAAATTTTTTTTATTTTATAACTTTATATATATTATTCTATATATATGTATATGTATGAAATTATTATTTTTAAATATATATATATATATAGAAGTTGAAGATGATGAGACAATGAAAAAATATGTGAATTTAATTATATATAACCATTTTCCTTTTTTAAGAGAACTTGTCATATATGCTCTCTGTATATATTTATTATTATTATTATTATTATATTTACTATTATATTATATTTATTCTAATGATAATACCTATACTTATTATATATATATAACTATATATATATAGATGATGTAAAATATGATAGTTATAAACATTCATTGGATAATTATGTAAAAACAACCAATGAATATCTTATAATTACTTTAAATAAATAATACTATATTTATATATATTTTAAGTAAAATATATTCTTATGAAACAATATTATTTTATTATATGTATATTAATACTTTTTTATGTTTTTTTCAATTTCTTTTATATTTATTAATATCCATTTATATTATTACAGGTATCATTACTTGCTTTTTTTATCAATTGTAACTTTTTTCAAAATTTTTTTTTTGAATATAATATGTTTTATATATTTAATTTCTTTTAGTAATGAAAAATAATAGCTGTTTAAACTCATAATTTATATATATATTTTTTAAATTTTTCTTACCTTGTTATACTATTGAAGAATTTTTTATTATTATTATTTCTATAATATAAAAAGAAAAAAGGTGTTTATTATAATATTAATGGTTTATGTAAAAAAAAAACATTTAATATATTTATAAAAAATATTTTTGCGTATTTTTATAGCTATTGATAATTATAATAAGAATAAATAGCAACAAATATTATATATATAGTTAATTAAGAATTGTAATTAAAAATAAATTAATATATGTATATATAATGATATAATATTAAAAAGAGAAATGTAAAAAAAACAAAATAATTATATATATATAAAAGAAGCATATATATTATTAGTATTAAGCTCTTCCCCAAACTTTATATTCTTCTACTATAAAACTATTAGTAGAATTCTTATTATTAGTATTTACAAATAATGAATGTGTTTGAGGAGTATTAATAGATATAAATAAACAAAACTTATTTCATGTATTAGCCTGACTTGTATAACTATTATTATATATTACTATATCTTTATCTCTAAATATAGGATCAAAAACAAAATTATATATATATCTAACAAAACTATTATGTAGATATTGAGTAGGAGGAATATTATATTCATTACTTAATGTAAATAGAAATTTTTTAAAAGGAGATTTCTCATCTATAAAGAAAAATATAAAATAATATTATAAAATAGAGAATTATACTAACTGAATCAGCCCAACTTTGATCTGTATATCCTCCAAATATATTCATATGATTATTATGACCTATATGCTTAATAAGAGTAACTGTTTCTCCTTGATTATCACAATATTTATGAAATTCACTTGCTTTATATTCATGTTCACTTGCTCTAAATAATAATTTCCATTTCTTTTCTTTACCAAGCCAATTCACTAAAGGAGTTTCAAAGCATTTCTTATTAATAATCTTTGAATCTGCGAATACAATTGGCTTTCCATTCATATCTACTTTAACAGCATCTTTTCCTTCATCTCCAAATAGACTATACATTTCATTCTCTAATACTTTGTTATTCATAATTTCATTATTTTTATCATCAATAAAAAGACATTCATTACGTGCAAAATAATTAATATAATCAGTATATTTATAATTCATCTTCATAAACCATTCATTCTTATCCTCATCATAATCTACATATCCATCATCATATTCATTAATAATTTTAGTCCATAATCCATTCTTCTTTAAATAGCTAGTTATTATATCATCTTTCTTATCATTTACATAAAGAACAACATCATCATCTTCTTCATATTTCTTAATATTATAATCTCTTTGGTAATGAACTGTAGTTAATTCTTCGGGAATAGGTAAGCAACAGTATTCAAATAAATCTAATAATTCAAGTTGATCTTTAAAATCTAATTGATCAACATTAATTGGTTTATTCATTAAAGAATCAATTAATAAAGGAAAAAGTGTTTCATCACCATGATAATCAAAAAATATAGTACCATCAACACTTCTTTGATCTTCTTGAGAATATTCATACAGAAGACTACCTACTAAACTATTTGTTACTCTTTTAGGAAGAGAATAAACTGGACCATTACTTGTAAATCGAATATAATCAATTCCATTATCATTATTATTCATAGTAGCATCATATTCATGAACATATGAAGATTCTTGGATAATTACATGTGGATCATCGCCATTCTTATCATTCATTCCTTCACAATTTCTTGTTAATCGATTCACTAATTCATTTATGGATTCACCTGAATGAATACAAAAACTTATTGACTTACTTAAAATACCAATCAAATCACCAATCAGTCTTTCAAAATGAATTACATCCTTCTGAATATCACCTATCTTATTACCATCAAATTCTACCTTCTCTTTCACCATTCTTAATAATAAAAGGAGTAAAAGAACATTGAAAGCCTTTTTGAATTAAAATTATGAAACTTTATTCTTTTATAGCGTAAAAATTAATAATAATCGCAACAATTTATAAAAGACCTTTCTTTCATAAATTCACGACTATTTTTGATTTAATGACTTGAATCTTAAAACTAATCATGATTTTAATTTAATTAACATTCATTCTTTTCATTTCCTTATTATTCAATAAATTTGAATTTATAGTAAGAATTACTTTATTTTGTTACTTATAAATTGTTATGATCTACAAGAATAGCATTAAAATAAATCAAAATAAACACTTATTATCATTCTTCATTCCATTAGTTGTGGTAATAAGTCTATTCTATATTGATTATTAATCATGATACTATGAGTGTTATTGATTCATATAGATGACTTCTGAATTCCTTTCTTTTATTTACATTTTGGTTTTTCATCTTCTTTATAAAATCTGTTTGATCATCAATTTATATTCAGTATTACTCAAATAATTATAATTCATATGAATCACTTATCTAGGTTATGATAATGATGCTTTTTGATAATTATTCCAATTGATTCCTATATTTGTGTTTTTATATATTTAATATATATAAATTATGTTTATAATGAATTTCTCTATTCATTAAATATGACTTTATTTCCTTGAATGTTAATATCCTTCACATTATTCGAAAATTCATTATCTTCTCTTTTTTTTATTTTTAAAGAAATTAATCATGATATATAGTATACTGTTAGAATTATTATATGAATAAGTATATTATCTCTTTCAAAACAGTTATTATAATCTATTTTTTAGTGTACTATAAAAAAGTACAGAATAAACAAAATAAAACCATGAATTCATAACAAATAATAATAAGATATTATATTAAAAATAAAAAAATATTAAAAAACTAACATATATAATTAATAATGGCTACTATTCCATTATTGTCAAATCAAATAATACAATTAGATATATATAATTAATTGAAATTTAAATTGATATTTTTAAAAAAATAATGAATATAAATATATACTACAAATAGCAACATAAAAAAACATATAAAAAAATTTAATATATTTTTTTGAATTTATACTTTACTTGATTTTCCTGAATAAATGAAGAGTTTTTTAATTGTTGCTCATATATATTTATTAATTCATCTGAAATATCATTACCTATACAAAACATTATCAATATGTATATATAGATATAATTGTATTCTATATACGGTTATAAATAATAAACTCCCTCAATTTTGGGATTTTTCCAGTAGCTATAAAGTCGATCAATTTTGATAGGTTTTCCTTATAATGAATATCTAGAAGAAAAAATAGTGAAGGTTTCTAGTATATAAATACTTATTTTAAAACTTTTTAAATATTGAGTTTTATTGTCATTTATGCAATCAAATAATGTTTCTATCTCATATTTATTCATCACTTTATCTATATATATATAAATATAAATATGCTACGACAATAGTTATACTTTGAGAACCAACTAATGTATCTATAAATGAATTCTTATCATATTTACATCGAAGAATAGAAGTATTATGATCATAAATATATTTAGTATAATTAATATCTATAGAATCATAAAATTAATGAATATGATAATATTATTTATATTAACTTACCCATTAATTGAATACTAGTTGATAATGGAAAGTTATTATGATTAATATACGTACATATCGTTTGAAAAAAATCTTTCAGCCAGTCTTTATTCAAGTTACCTATGAATATATATATATATTTAATAAAAATAATTATTATATAACAAAGAAATCAAACATAAAGATTTATGATGTATAATATATTATTATTACTATTAATATATACAAATATCGATAGATTTCAATTTAGGGAAATTATTTGTAGTATATAGTTCACAAAAGTTTTCATCTGGTATGTCATTAATGTCTAGAATAATATTTATAAAGAAAGAAATTGATATAGTATATCCTATAATTAAAGCATATATATACTTAAATATAATTCAGTTGCATTATGAAAACAACCTTTGAGAATTAATCGATTTATAGCAGTCATAGAACAATCTAATAAAAATAATAAATCCAATTAATTATTATTATTAAATATAAAAATTATATATATATATATAATATACCTTTTATTCTAACAATAGAAGCCTTTGAAATTATTTTGTCCAATATATTCTCGAATACAGGTAAATATTCAGAGGTTAAGAATACGCTAATAGAATTTACTATATATATATATATATATATATATATATATATATATATATATATATATATATATATATATATTATAATATATATTAAAATATATATATACAATCAATGGTTAATTCATGAAGAGAATTTATTTTATTATCATTAAATATATTTGATATCCATTCTAAAGATTCTAAATTCATAATTCCATTAACTATATATATTATATAAAGTATAGTAATAATAATATATAAATAAAGAGTATACATGTAACACTTAAATAGTTCAAATGTTGTAATATATTACTCTTTAAAAAACTTTCTAAAGATTTTTTTGTATCTTCATTTATATAGTCTATAAATAAGTATATATATATATATATATATATATATATATATATATATATATATATATATATATATATTAAATGAATACATCCGAATGTAATACGTAAACGATCAATATTTTGATAATCATTGTCAAAATTATCTAATTTTTTGGTATTTATAAAATCAGAACTATCAACTTTATAGTATATGAATATATTTAATATATAACATATAAAATAATATATTAAATATAAATAATAAACATTTATACTATCAAGTTTAGAAATAGAAATAAGATTCTTCTTAAGTAATGTCTTTAAATGTGGTAAAGAATAGATAAACGTATCTATATAAAAAAAGAAGAATTATATAGAGAATGTGATATTATTAACTACATATATACTATATAACTGTGTAGAAACTTCATCAATACGAATTGATTGAGTATAAACTAGATTATCCAAGAGATTAACTATTTCCTCCTTATCGTTGATACCAGCTCTATTTAATTTAATAGTATCAATTATAGACATTAAATCCATAGGAAACAAAAGCATAAAATTGTCAGTAGCTAGAATAAAATGAATATATAATTAATTAATATATAAATATACTTATTTCACTATCGTAATTGATAATATGTAATTTTGGGAAACATTCTTTCTTTAACTTAGATAATAAAAATGATCCTATAATTATATTTACAATTATATTATATTATATTATATTATATTATATTATATTATATTATATTATATTATATTATATTATATTATATTATATATATCTACTTTCATTATAGATGAGTTCAGTAACATTTGGAAATACATGAGTTGCCATTATTTTATTAAATCGATTATAATCAATTTTATCAGCTAATATTCTAACTATATTAAATAATAATATAGAGTAATAGTATTGTAATAATAACTAGACACAAATACTCCACGTTAAACTTAATGTAGTTAAAGAATCAAAATTACCCACTTCTAATGATTTTATAATAATCATAGCGTCATTTTCAGAATATGAATAAACTAATGTTTAATATTATATTTATAATGTATTTATTTACATCCATTAAACTCGATTTCTGAAAGAGATAAATAAGAACAAAGTTGTAATAATTGAGACATACCCAATTTTGAAGATATTTCATCAATACTAATTAGTATATATATATAGAAGAATAAATTAATGATATCAAAAATTTTATATATGAACATACTACATTTTTTTATGCTTTTTATGATCTATATATATAAGAATTATTAATGAAAATATTTTATTCTATATATATATGTACTATCAAATGTAATTCTAGCCATATCTTTAAATTTATTATAACAAGCCATGTCACTATTTTTAACTTTTGAATAATCATTTGTGTATATAGCTTCAGTAATAGTATTTCTATCCAATTTGGGTAATTGACTATTTTTTCTACTTTTACTACAAGAAACAATCAAATCATTGGAATAATATATAGGATTGGTATCTAAAGAAGAGATATTATTATATTTATTCATTTCTGATTCTTTGTAATAATCATATTCTTCAGGTTTTTTTGTTTCAGAATCATCACTATAGGATTGACGAGCAGATTTTATTTTATATTCATCACTTCTTTGATTCAATAATAATCCATTTTTTGTTTGTTTTGTTGTTACTATTATAATTAATAATAGTAATTATATGATATATATATATACCATATATAATTAATTCTTCTAAAGAAGGGAATATATCTTTAATACATGATGGACATATATATTCTAATGGAATATTTGAGTCATAATCATCTATATATATTATCATTTATAATATATATATACATTCAATTCTAATATTAGTAATATTTATCATCTTGAAAAGAAGAGAATAATATAATAATTTATCTTTTCGTTGAGGTGTCAATAATCCTATATATATATTATTTGTAAAGAAAAATATAAAATTACCTTTCATGATTATTTTTTTTTTAATTGTGTTAAATAGATCTATAGGAGTATCATATAACAGTCTTTTAGTTGTATCTCCTTCAAATATCTCATAATTATTTTCTTTAAAATATTCAATAAATAATTCTTTAATATGGAAGACTAAATCACTTTGAATTTCATCATCAAGTCTAGCTGAATATTCATAAAGTGTTTTATATATATCATAACTTTCTTGTAGATTTAAAGAAGAAATATCTTTATTTTCATCATTAAAAAAGGAAACCACTTTTTCCATATGAAAAGGAAGCATATCTATATAATAGCTGCCATCATCATATTTCTCAGAGTGTTGAATAATATCATGAAATAATGATTGAGTATTCTTCTTAATAAATTCTCCAGGAATCCACAACTGCGTCTCATCTTGAAATGTAAATAAATCTAAATATAAATTAATTTTTTTCATTCATATTCAAATACATTTTTCTTCAGCTGGTTCGGCTACACTTTCTGACATGGCTTTTTAAACTAAATAAATATAAAGATCACAAAATGATATAGAAAAATAACAATATTTTATATATATAATATGTAGATTCATGGAATTTACGGTGTTAAATAAGAAAATAATATTTATTTCAATTATTTAAGAATAATAAATAAAAAATTAATGTAGAATAAGTTTTTTCTCTCTTTTATCTCACTATTAGCTTTCTTCTAGTATTTCTTTTTTTTATAGTCACAAAAATAAATCATGATTATTCTAAAATATATGCTTTATAATTATAGATTTCCCATGATTTAAAACAAAAATAATCATGATTTTTAATTTTTATTTATTATTTAGTTTAGATGTTAATTTAGGTGCTACAATTAAAATATTTTTCATTAATTGAATTTATTAGGTTATATTGATTTCTCCTGATTTATTTAGAATATAATGAGACCATAACAAGGTAATTATTGAGAATCAACTTTTATTATATTTATTTCCAGTTAATTTATTATTTACATTATGTTACTATAAGTATAATAAATAATATCAGAACATTCTAAAATTAAATTATTCTTCTTTATTTCCATTTGGAAGAATTAACTTATAATAAACCAAGATTTTAAGCATCTGAATTGTTTAAAGAACTTAATAAAGTAGAATCAATATTTCTTTTTATTATTCTAATATAGAAGAAGTCAAAATAATCAAAATGATATCTTCAAAATGTAATTATCATAGAATCTAATTGTAATTATAATGATAAAATAATTATCATTTAGTCTAATTCTGTTTTTTTTAAATAAAAGAGTTTTTTGTCGTTAAAACTATAAAAACAAGGAATAGTATGAACAATGTTATTGTATTTATTAATATATATAGATTTGAGTATAACTTAATTAATATTTATATCATAAAAAAACAATAATTAAGCAACTAAAAAAATTTAATACATTAATATATATATAAATAACAACAATTTTAACTTTACTCTTTATTTTCATTTTCGTCGATAGTTGAAATAGAAGAAATAGAACCATCTTTCTTTATATCATTTTGTAAATGAGGAATAAACACAGGAGGACTATAAGCTTTATTATCAAGTTCCTGTTGAATATCAAGATCCGAAGGAATAACAGTTCGACTAATACGATTTATAGGAGATATACTATTATTTCTATTAGAACTTGTTATTAAAGTATTCTTATTCTTTTGTTTCTTTGATTTCTCTTTATGATTCGAGACTTTTGTTTTTTTAGATTTTCTCTCCTCATTATTATTTTTATTCTCATTATTATTCTTATTATTTTCAATAATATTTTCATTATTAGTATGAGAATGAGACAAAGAAATAGGATATATTAATGGATTAGGAGAGGATAATGGGTTTTGAGATGAATATCCTGAAGAAGAAATAGAAGAAGTTCGATGTCCAGAATAATAGCCAAAAGAAGAATTTCGATGAGAAGGAGAGACAAGAGAAGGAGAACCATTTGAACTATATCTATTATTATTCCATAAAGGAAGAGGAGATTGACTGAAATCTAATCGATAATTATTATTTGTATATATAGGTATATGAGATAATGTATTATTAGAAGAAATAGGAATTTGATTTGATATATTGATTGATGAATCATTTAATAGTTTAGATGGATCTATAGTAGATAGTATAGGCACAGGTATATTTGAATTATTAAGAATAGGTGAATGACCATTAGTATAAGAATGAATACCTGATCGAGTAGGAGATATAGTTGAATTAGATATAGGATAAGGAGATGAAGAATTATTATTATTATTTAATATGATTTGAGAAGGAGTTAGATTATTATTATCATTTTGATTTATAGATTGATTATTAATAGAAGATTGAGGAAGAATAACCATAGATTTCACACGATTTGTATTATTATTATTATTATTATTATTATTATTCATTTGATTCATTTTTGATGCATTTAGAGCATCTATATTAAGAGATCTTCTTGTTAATAATGATTTACGATCTAATATTATAGTATCCTGTAATTCATTATTTTCTTCACAATTCTTATTTATAGTTGATGAATCGACTGGATCATGAGGAGATTTAGAATTATTATTATTATTATTATTATTATTTATAATCTTTGAATCTTCTTCTATTGGACTTTTAGATCCTTTTTTAACTTTACGAATAATAATTTTCTTTACTTTCTTCTTATTCTTATTATCTTCATTTAAATCATTATTATTATCATCTTTTATATCTTCAATAGTTTCAGAAACAGGAGAATTACTATTTTTCTTAACAATCTTCTTTACTATACGTTTCTTAATAATCTTTTTTACTTTACGTTTAGGTTTCTCTTCTGTTGATTCTATAGGTGTATTTGATTCATTATTATTCTCATTATTTTCTTTATGAATAATATCAATATTATTTTCATCATTATTAATTATAATATTATTTTTCTTTGATTTATAAGAATCTAAACTACTATGTTTTGATGAAGAATTAGAATTCGAATTCGATTTTGAATTTGATATAGAAACACTTGAATTCATGGATTGATGTTTAGACTCTACTATAGGTTCATGAGATATATTTAATATAGACATAGAAGCTCTAGAAGGATGATTCTGTTTTGGTGAAGATAGTATATTCATAGAAGATCTCATATTTCTTATTGTAGAAGGATCTATAGTTTTTGATAAAAATTCTCTTCTAGAATTTAAATTAAAATTATTCTTTGAATTATTTTCTTGAATATCTTCATTATTATAATTATTATTCTTTCTTTGATTCATATTCAATAGAGTTCCTCCACGTAAGAAATTAGGATTTCCTACAACAGAATCTGCTGTGATTATCATCTTTTTATTATTATTATTAGAAAATGAATTATTATGACTATTATTACGACTATTATAAAGATGAGAGCTATCTCCACTTCCATCAATATCTAATCCCATAGATAAATCTTCAGTATCATTACTATATAAATGATATCGATCTCTATCATGATCTCTAGAATTGAATTTATGATCAAAACTATTACTATTTTTATGATGATATTGTGAATAGGATAAATATAAGGAAGGTCTATTAATAGAATCTTGATCATAAGTACTACAAGTACTACTCGTACGATGGAAATTATTCATTGAATAAGATCGAGTTATATTTGCATTATAATATTCATTAAATGATATTGTATGAATACTATGACTAAATAATGAATGTTCTAAATTCATATTCATAGTTGCTTGTAATAAAGGTAATAAACGTTCTTTATCATTATTATCTGTTGATTTTAAAATAGGAGATGTAGATCCTATTGTTGATGAAGGAATACTATGAGAATCAACATTATTTATATCTATTCCTTCAGGTATATTCATATCTGTATTACTATTAATAGAAGAAGAACGTTCATTATGAATAGAAGAAGAATCACTTGAAGGAAATTGTAAGGATATATATCCAGGAGAACTAAATGAACGAGTTAAAGAATGAGGCTGTAATTGTAATTGTTGTAAATAAGTATAATATAACTATAAAAAAAGATATTATTATTTTATAGTAATATAATAATAATAATAAATATATACTTGTAAAGCTTTTATACGTTTAATTCTTCGTTTAATTTCTTGTTCATTTTTATTTACTATAATAGATTTTTCTTTCCATAATTCATCTTGTTTCATTTTCTGTTGAGTTTCAAAAGCATATTGATTTTCTGTTAATCGATATTTACCTCGATCTCTTAAATCAATACCACTATTGATCCATTCTTGTGTTTCACTATGCCATTGATCTTCAATTCGATCACTTTCTTTTGTTGTCTCTAATTTCACAAAGGTCTTATTCATAAAATCCCATCGAAATTTATATCGTAATAACATAAATAATAAATATCTATAGAAATAGATATATTATTTTTATAAATAATTTAAAATATAATAAATAAAATAATAAAAATAATAAATAATAATTAATAAAAAAATAATTAATAAAAAACACTTACAATAAAATAATAAAACATGGAAGATAAACAAAGCAAATAATCATTGTGATTGTATTAATTTGGAAATTTTGATTTGTATATATATAAGGATAAGATCCTTTTGATAATTTTGGTCTTATAATAATACCATAAACACCACTTTCTTTGATATTACATAGAATCATACTTTTTTCAAATCGATATTGAATTTCATCTAAACATTCAAATTCATTTCGTTTTTCATTTAATTTAGCAATACAATGTTCATCTTCTGTAATATCTAATGGATGACGATAATAAGTATTATTCTGAAGTACACGAGGTAATAACCATACTTTACGAGGGAACATTAAATCGATCTCTATTGCATTGATTAACGATTCTACACGTTTATTATAAATATCTATAAAAGTTAAATTTAATATTAATCCATGTTGAATTACAGGTAAATGTAAAGATAATAAAGAAGAATCATATCGAGGAGGTTCATATATAGCTATAGGTTTTCCTGAAATAAAACGTAATTCTTGAAGACGTGTATAATTATTAGCTTTATATGTATATTGATTTAATTGTGAAGATGATAATGTTGTTATGGATAAAAATATTGGTAAATTTGTAGAATGTAATTGAGCTATATAAAAATAATATATTTTATTAATTAATTAATATATATATATATATATATACCATGAGGTGTATGTATATAACCATAAAAATCATTCGTTTGAGTATATAGAATAATTTGTTTTGATTCTTGACCTAATAAAGTAATACGATAATCATAAGGAAGTATATCTCTTGGATTTAAATATAAACATTCTGATATAGAATAATGACAACTACCATCAAAACATCTATAAATGATTTATTATTATTATTATTATTATTATAAAATAATTAAAATAAAATAATAATAATAAAATAAAAATAAAATAAAAATAAAAAAACATACCTATACATATTATTTGGACAATTATACAATCCTTTACATGATAATGTAGATTCTGTTTCTTTAGAGAAAGATATACATGTAGAATCAGGACATCTTAATTGATTGTTCATACATCCATAAGTAATAGGACATGTTAATCTACAAATACCATCTGAACATAATTGATATGTAAATATAAAGCAACTATATGTATTATTATTTGAATATAGAATAGGAATAAAAATAGATAATGTAGTAGAATCATAATGAATATTAATTTGATTTGATTTTTCTTTAGAATAAATAGAATAATCATAATAATGATAAGGTGAATAAATAGATCTTCCTACTTGTTGTCCTGATGGTGATATAAATATAGAATTACAATCGATATTGATATCTACACAAATACCATTAGGACATCTTTTAGGAGATGTAGTAGGACAAGGAGGAATAGGAGGACAAAGAGAAATATCACGAAAAGATCCATCAGGACATAATGTAATAGAAGAAAAAGGAGAAGGAGAAGGAAGAGATGAAAATAATGTTATATTTAATGTTTCACAATAAAGAGGAGAAGATACACATAAATCATTATAACAATGATAAGGAAGATTCTCAGGACAATTTGATAGTAATGGACAATCACCTTCATTTAATACACATGTACCTATAAAATATTATTATTATATAATTATTATATATACCATCAGGACACTCTACAGGTAAATGTGAAGGACAAAAAGGAAGTTTTTCTGGATCTTGCTATATATAGATATTATTATTATTATATAAATAAAAACAAATAAAAACAAAAAAAAACAATAAAATACAACATACATTACAATTTATACATGGTTTACATAAACTATAATGAGCTACACAACTCATATCATCACATAGAAAAGGAATATCTTTTGGACAAATAGGTCTTTTTGGGCAACTTCTATATAGAAAACTAATTTCTTGATCTGTTTCTTTTCCTTGTATTAATGTATAATTATCTATAGAATTATAAGGATTATCAGATTGATCTTCATTTATAATATTTAAAGATAATAAAATAGGTGAATATCGCTGACCATGGAAAGGAATACAATCTCCAGAAGCACATGCTTGAGAATGATATATAGAACATCTATTTAATAATAAACATTGTGAAGGATGAGAAACACATTGACCATTTGGACATATATAAGATTGATTTATAGGACAAGAATATGTATTAGAATTTAGAATAGAAGAACATTCATTTCTTGTAGAAACACAAGTACCATTAGAACATAATATAGGATGAAGAGGAGAACAACCATTAATAAATGTACATTCATTAGCATTTCTTACACATTCTCCTCGAATACATTTATAAGGTCTTTCATGAGGACAAGAATGATATGTATATTCAGTTGTACAATTATAAGAATATTTCACACAACGACCTGTTGGACATTTATAAGGAGATGATAATGGACAACCTATATATATTATTATTTTATTATTATTTATTTATTAATTAATATATATAATATATATGTAATAAATAAAACCTTACCATTATCACTAAGACAATCTTCTTCTTTTTCAACACATAATCCATTATATAATCCTGTTTTACACATATAATTATAAGGAGATGTACATATAGTTCGATCAGTACATAAAGAAGAAGAAGCACGACAACTACCATCAGAACAACGAATATAATTTGTATTATAATTACTTGTATTACAAGGCATAATCAAAGGACAATCTGTATACGATTTCACACATATACCTATAGCACATCGAATTGGTTTATCTTCACTACATAATGAAGGAAGACTAGAAAAATAAGAATATAAATATTGACGATCTACAAAATAAACTAAAGGAGATTCAAAGAGTTCTGAAGAAAATAAGGATAGTTTATTATTAGTATTATTATTATTTATTAATGTATGTTCATATTCATTTAATAAAGGAGATGATTTCTGAAGATTATTTTCTGTAAAGAAAGATTTATCCATATATTTCATAAAAGAATCGATTATTGTATTATATATTGTATTTATTATAGATTTTATATTATTCATTATTTTATTAATATAACTATTATTATTTATATCTGTATTCAATAATGAAGTTTCAAATAAAGAAGGAGAAGGAGATGTATCTTCAGGAATAAATGAATAAGAAGAATAAGGACAATAAAAAGTAGATATCATACATAAACCATTCTCACATTGTTTATATGGAGCAACACATAAAGCTAGATAATATTTATTTATTATTATTATTATTATAAATAAAAAAAAATAATTAAATAATAAAATAATAAAATAATAAAATAAAAAAAAACAAACATACGACTACATTCTTCATCTTCTTTTATACATTCACAATTATAACATGATTTAGGTTTAGAAGAAGAGCAACCATTCGAAAGAGGACAATCTTCTATAGATTGACGACATGTACCATCTAAACAACGTATATATCCATTAGTATTACAAGTCCAATCACAAGAAGAATGATAAATATCTATATTATTCTTTGAACTATCTTTTGAATAACATATTAATGTATTATGACACCATCCACTAAATTGATCATTATTACAATTATCATTCGATGTACATTCTTCTTTTGAAGATACACATAATCCTGAAATACATTTATAAGGTTTAAACATAGGACATAAAGGTTCAGAACATAAAGAAGAATCACGAACACATGTACCATCAGAACATAAATATTTATCATAACTACAAAAACCAGTCACATAATGATCTGTTTCCATTGAATATTTATCTATAAAAAAGATATTATATATTATAAAAATATATATTTTATTATAAAAAAATATATATTATAAAATAAAATAAAAAAAAAAAAATAAAATAAAATAACAATAAACACCTACTATAATAACCTTCATATCCATTAATACAATCACTTCGATCTTTAACATATTCTCCATGAATACTACAGAAACTAGTAAATTTAGTAACTTGTCTTGCTCCTGTAGTAATACATTTTCCATTAAGACAATTCGAAGGTACATAAGGAGGTATAGGTGGACAATCATCTTCAGAAACATGACATGATTGATCCCAACATAATATAGGATTTGTAGTTGGACAATATAATAATGGACATTTCTTTGTTATAAATACACAACTACCATCATTACATAATTTATAATTAATAGGACAATGAATAGTATTAAGACACTGATTCTGATGATAATGACATAATCCATCACTACATAAAATAGGTTTATTTCTTGGACATATACGATAAGAAGGACATTGTTCACTTTGAGATATACAACTACCATCTATACATCGTTTACTACCTTTAGGACAAAGAGGAGGAGGAATAGAATTCGATAAGATATTCGATTGAAAGGATGTATCTGTAGATAATGGATCCCAATAATATTTATTTATAGAAGTTAAAGATCCTTCTATAGAAGCAATAGGATCTCCTGTAGGTATAAAATAGGGAGATATACTATATATATAATAACTATCATCACTATAATGTATATTATATCTTCTACAAGGATAAAATTGATAATTACGTGAACATAAATGCTGATATCGATCTTTTATTTTATTTATACAATTATTTATATCTTCTTTATTATTATATACATTACATACATCGATATACATTTCTAAATATTTACTAACACATTGTTCTTTTGTATGTTTTATATTTAAATCAGATTTATCATGATATTCTGTTATATCTAAATATTCTTCACTATATTCTTGTAAAGAATTATAGATATAAGGGAATATATTGGTAACACCATAAGTACTATCTTCAATCATATAACAACCTCCATCTTCACATCTCATTTCATTATCTCTACATACAGATATAGTAGGACATAAATAAGAATGTTCTACACATATTTTTTGATAATCACACATATAGAATCCTAATGGACAATGATAATTAGATTCATCAGTACATAATGAATAAGAAGATACACAATAACCAGTATCACATAATATAGGACTCGTAGTAGGACAAATAACAGGACTTGAACATAATAAACTATTTCGTACACATGTTTTACTAGAAGAACAATAATATGGATAAGCAGAAGGACAATGAGAAGTTAATAATATTGAAGAAGAAGGAATAGTTATATTTGTAGTTGTTTCTAAAGATTTATTTTATTTATATAGTTTATTATTTATTATTATTATATAATATATATATATACTTCCTTGTTGATTTCTTTCAATAAAATGAATTTGTGAATAACAATCTTGATTCTTTTCAACACAAGTACCATTATCACAAAGAATAGGTTTTTCAAAAGTACATAAGATACTAGGTCTACATTGTTGATAGAATAAAGCACATCCTCCTTTAGGACAATTTATATAAGGAGATCGACAAAGAGGTGTTTGAGAACAATAAAAAGATGAAGGTTTACATGTATTATCAGGACATAATACAAGAGGAGAAGGACATGTAAAGTTATTAAAGAAAATATATAAATATATAAATAAATATATAAATATAAATATTATAATATTATAAAGGATATGTAACATGTGTTGGACATTCAAGCATAGAAACAACACAAGTATTATCATTACATTTATAAAAGTTCTTTGGACAATTTGTATAGATATTAATGATTGTAGATTCATTTAAAGATTTTTCATAAATAATATTATTATAAGCATCTTTATGATAGAGAGGATAAGGAAATAAAGTAGTTTCTTCATTATTATTATTAGTAATTGTTTTAATAGAAGAAATAGTTTGAATATTATTATTAAGAATAGAAGAAGATGAATATAAATTCATATTTTTTGATCTTGTATTCGGTGCACTTTCAGATAAATTTAAATATAAGAATTTATTATCATATTGATAATTATAAGTTTCACCAAAAATAAATATAGAATCCGAAATACATTGATTTGAAGGAGATAAATGATAATATCTTGGACATGTAATTGAAGAAGGACATAAAGTAGCATTCTTAACACAATATCCTTGAGGACATCGATAAGGATACGTTAATGGACATGTTGTATATATACATTCAGATATACTATAATTATTATTATTATTATAATATAAATATATATATACTTATGTGTACACATTCCATCAGGACATAAAATAAGTGGTTTAGGACAAAAACGAAGAGAAGGACATTCAATTGGATCAATAACACAACTTTTCTATTTATATATATATTATTAATATAATAATAATAAAATAATTATAAAAAAATACTTTATCCCAACATAAAATAGGAGCATAAGAAGGACATTGAATAGAATTTTTATATTGATTACATTCTTCTATAGATACTGCACAAGTAACTAGATCTCCACAAGTAATTGTAGAAGGTGGACAATAAATTTGTTGAGGACACATTTGCTTATTTATAGCTATTGTTCCATCAACACATATTACTTTATTTGTATCATGTATAGGAAAAGAAGGACATCTAAAAATATATTATATTATATTATATTAATTATAAAAATAAAATCAATCTATATACTTCATATAATTATCAACACAAGCTCCATTTTCACATATATATCCATGACAAGTACAATTATGAATATCTTGTTGACAACCTATAAGAATATCTTCAGATTCACGATTCATACAAGCTTCCATTCCTAGAGGACAAGTAAGACTATTATGACAATCATTCCAATCAGAAACACAATGAATAGTTTGCCCATTATCAAAGAATTCTATAGGATTCTTTATGTAATCACCATTCATATTATTATAACACATATAAGGACTAAGAGAAGAATGCTGTTTACATAAAGAAGGAAGGAAAACAAGATTTGGTTGAGTAGCTAATAATATCTTTGTATAGATTTCTGTATTTGTAAGATCATCCCAAGTAATATCTGTTAAATAAAAATCTATAGATCCATAACCATATAAAGGAGATAATATAGTTAAACTATGTATATAAGGAGTCTGAGATTTGAAAGGAATAGTCAATCGAAGCTATATAGAAATATTTATAAATAATAATTATTAAATATATATAAAAACATACAGATCTTTGTTTTCCACTTGAATCAAGAGTAATAATAGCAAATAGAGTTTTATTAGATGTATTAATATCTAATAAATTCCCTAATGCATCACGAATCTTAATAATCATAGTCACATCTGTATATAGAGAAGTACTCTCTGAAATAAATGATATATATGTATTTGTATATTCAGGTTCTAAAGGAGTAATAGAAGTAAGTTTATTAAGAAATATATAGAGATATTATATATTTTTATAATTATATTATATATAATATAAAGGATATAGATAATGATATTGAAGATATGGATGATTATTAATAATAGGATAATATATATAATCACCAGAATAGATTAATTTATATTCACAAGTATAGGAATCCTTTATAAATATACAAGGGAATAGTTCAGTATGAAGAATAGGATTTCCATCACCCTCTATATCCAGTGATACATCCATTTCAATAGAAATAAAATAGGCATCAAATTCTATTGGACGTTCATATATATCATAAAGATATACATATATAGAACAAGTTGAATTCACACGTTCACATTCATCATTCTTAAGGACTATTTATATTTATATTTTTATTTATTTATATAATAAGAATACTTGTAGATTGATATCTGATTTGTGCTGGATAGAGTTGAATCTTTAATAATGGAAAAGGAGAAGTTGAATTATAATATAATTGAAGTGTATATTCAGTTAGTATATTCATTAAAGAAAATAATTTTCATTTTTTAAATATATTTATAATTATATATAAATAGGATATAATTTCCAGGATGAGTAGAAGTTAAATCATTATAAATTATTAAATATTGACCTATATATAAATATTATATTTTATATTATTATTATATATATACCAAGTTCTTTATCATATAATTGAACAGTTAAATGAGGTGGAATAAACATTGTATTCGACTATATAAAATAATAATAATAATATATATTATATAATATATAAATATACAGAAGATGTAATAGCCATAGAGAATAGATTTGTGTCAAAATAGGTATATACAGGATTCTCATATATATCTACAGTAGATAATAAGAATGATCCTTTTGTCTATTAATATAATATATAATATATAATATAATATAATATAATATATAAATATATACATTTTCTCTTAATCCATGTATATTACATAATCCATCAGGTAACTTATCTTCATTCTCTAAGGGAGAACAGGAATATATATAGGAAGTAGCTTCTGATGGTATTATAATAGCTTGTATTGGAGAATTCTATTCATATATATATATAGAATATAATAATAATATAATAAATATACTAATAAAGCTACTCCTGATCGTTTTACATATATATCATAGTTTCCAATTGTATATAAATATAACGAAAATACATATACATTTCCATAAATTAATATTGCATAACTATATAGATATATAATAATATATAAATATATATACCTATCAGTTTCTATACGAGTGTCATTCTTATATATTTCTATATATAATTCTTTTGATATATTTTCTTCTATTGTATTATTAAAGGAGTGATTATTAAGAAAATATTTATATATATAATAATATAATATATATATAATATAAAAGATATATCAAAGAGATGAACATGAATGAAAATTTGATTGCCAGCTATATAAGCTATATATATAAATAATAACTATAATAAATATATATATATATACTTTTATTAATTCCTTCATCATCTAATAATTCTATATATATAATAATAATAAAAACAAATAATAAATACCATTTTTTTCATAATCTTCATAATTAGGAACAGGAATAGGATTATTATTCGAAGGGAAATGAATAAATGATTGTTGAGGGTCCATAATTGATGGAGAAATAATCAATTGAAATTGTTGTTCATAATGAACTTGTTCAAGAGAAAAGGTTATAGTATATGTATCAGTATCAATATAATACATTCTATATAATATAATAATAACAATAATAATAATAAACTTATAATAATAATAATAAACTTATAATAATAATAATAATAATAATAATAATAATAATAATAATAATAATAATAATAATAATAATAATAATAATAATAATAATAATAATAATAATAATAATAATAATAATAATAATAATAATAATAATAATAATAATAATAATAATAATAATAATAATAATAATAATAATAATAATAATAATAATAATAATAATAATAATAATAATAATAATAATAATAATAATAATAATAATAAATATAATAATAATAATAATAATAATAATAATAATAATAATAATAATAATAATAATAATAATAATAATAATAATAATAATAATAATAATAATAATAATAATAATAATAATAATAATAATAATAATAATAATAATAATAATAATAATAATAATAATAATAATAATAATAATAATAATAATAATAATAATAATAATAATAATAATAATAATAATAATAATAATAATAATAATAATAATAATAATAATAATAATAATAATAATAATAATAATAATAATAATAATAATAATAATAATAATAATAATAATAATAATAATATATACCTTTTATTTTAATTTTAAGGGGTTACTAATTGTGTTCCTTTCTCACAAAATTCTCTAATGGCGTAAATGACGCAGTATGAATCATCATATCATCTTCTAGGCATCCTGTAGTATATGTATATAGAAGAGGAAGAGAGATATACGATCTGTTGCATAATAAAGTAATCTTCCTATATATATATATATATATATATTATTATTATTATTATTTTTATTATTACTATTGTGATATATAATACTATATATATATATATATATACCTTTCTTATTAATACGATTATAAGCATCTCCTCGTCGACCAAAATCCATATCATCCATTCTCCCGTGATTATAACCATTCAATTCATCAACTTCATAAAGTGTCTATATAATATAATAGTATATAAACAGTAAATAAATATATAAATATAATAATAAATACTTCTTGATAATCCTGCGAATCAAAAGCTTGTGAAATTCTTGTTAATATTTCAATTAATATCATTCTTGTCGAAGGTTCTACAATTTCTTTTTGAGAAGGATATAAATAATTTGATAATAATAATATGTATTCTTTAGTAGAAGATAATAAAGGAATTAAAGAAGAAATAGTAGTTAAAATGAATTTACGAGAATCCTATCTTTATTTTCTATCTTTTAATACAGAAGTAGAAGAATATTTGTAAGATTGAAGGAAAGAAATAAGAAGAGTAAATAATGTATAGACAGTAAGAGGAGTAGGAGAAAATATATGATTTACAGCTAAATCAGATACATTTATTCATAATACTAATAATTCTATATATATAATATTTAATTAGTATAATTGTAATAATAAATAAAATAATAAAAAGTTTAATAAATAGAATAATAATAGAATAATAAATAGAATAAATAAAATAATAAAAAAACTTAATAAATAGAAAAATAATAGAATAGATAATAAATCAAATATACATTAAGATACTAACACTAATACCAGATCTAAAATTATGTAAAAATTTCAGTCTGTTTTGAATATGAGAGAGAATAAAATCAAGAAGAGGTGTAATATAAGCTATAGCTTTATTAGTTAACATACGATTTAATGATTCTTCTAATTATATAATAATAATTCAATAATAACAATAGTAATATCTATTGAGACTTACCATTATAAACTGATAAGAAGAAAGTAACACCGGGATTCACGAATTACAACAACAAATTCATTATCCTATATAATATAATATATAATAAGCATAAAATAAAAGGAATCTAAAATAAATAAATAATAAAAGAATATTTTAACATAGGAAAAGAGAAAAAACGAAAATGTGTTAATGCAAAGAAAAAAATAAAAGTATATTTATATACCTTCTCTATTATCTCGATTTATCATTTGATAGAAGTGAAGACCAGAATAACCAAGGAACCTAAAAGAATAAAAAAAAATGTAAAAAAAATACATTATAAGAAATATTCCAACATGTAGAGATAACAGACCATTTTTAAATCAATCAAGAAGACTGTTTGACAACAAGAAGAAACCTAGAATGGAAAACCTAACAAAATCATGTAGTAAAATAGGATAAATTTTATAAATAAATACTGATATAATATGTACTAAGCTTAAAAACATCATCAATCCTTGTAGTTAGCTCTATTTCTATTTAGTGACAATAAATTAAAAGTAAAGATGAATTCATAGTTAAATTCAAATTTATTATTAAAAAAATATAATTTTTCGCAAAAATTCATTTTGTTTTATTTTTGTAATTTCATTATAGTTTATTAGAATTATAGCATATTACGCGTCAATAATTACGTTTCTTAAGCAATAATGTCGTATCCAATAATAAAATTCTTTAAAATAAAAACTCATTTATTAGACTCTCTGATCTGTTGACATATTCCTTTAAAAATATTGATTATAACTTGAAACGTTTGTCTATCACATAATTAACTCTAAAAACTACGTTCTGAAAGACTTTTAGTTGATTCTGAGAAAAAAATATTTGTTTGTGACTTTTGACAAATGTTTTGTATGTGGAACTTTAAGTCATGATAGAATTTATTAGAAAAACTATTTTAAAACTCTTGTGTCCTCTGATATATAACAAAATATAAATAGACTCAGTTTTGAAGGAGAAAATTATTCCCGTAAATATTTTAAAAATTTAAAACTCTGGTCTGACTGTCCATGAAATGCAGGGTTCGCCACGAAGACTCTGCTGGGGTATAAAATTCCCGAAGGAGCCAGTTTTAAGGGTACTTTTGGCGGCTCAAGGCGTAGGACAAAAATCCTCTGGGGTAGGGTCCCTACCCTGGGTAGCCTATGGCGAATACTGATATTCAACCATAATCTTTTGAAACTTGTAAAACAAATATTTTCTTTAACAAGTTTCAAAAGATTATGGTTGAATATCTTAGTAGATGATGGAAGTCATAATTATTTTTATCTGTTACGTTTCTCTATTCTCATAATGTCACAAAACACTCGACTTTATGAATTATTTGGTGTAGCTCCTGACTCAACTTTGGAAACAATAACAGTATTTTATGTGTTCAATCTTATAATGATATTTTCTATATAGACTCAATATAATAATTTGCGTAAATATTACGATGCTGAGAGTAATACTAATGAAGGTGTGATGAGTTTTGTATGTGCTGTTCATTTTTTTGTTTTTTATTTCTTGTAGTTACAAGTATATAAAAGAGCATACGAGATTCTTTCTGATCCAATAAAAAGAGTAATGTAATTATTTTGATTGTTTTAATATTTTTTTTTAGCAATCTTATGATCAATGTGGAGATGGTACTAGTTATGTATTTGATTCAGCTTCTAATACTAATTTAAATGAATCAGAAACAGTGAATGTTCCTTTGAATACGAATGATGTGTTAGATTCAGCTTCTAATACTAATTTAAATGAATCAGAAACAGCGAATCTTCTTTTGAATATGAACGATCCTCATTGGATAGAAAATAATCAGAGTTCTGAAATTAATGACCAGACTTTAATTGCCACTGATCCTTCTTTACAAACAAATAATCCAGTCACTTCAGAAATCTCGAATAATGTAGCAAACACAAATCTGGAACATATAAATCAATCATCAACTAATTTTGTTAATGAATTATCTCTATATGATGAATTTTGGAAATTTCAAGTATATTGTTTATTATTATATTATCATTATTATTATATTATTTTATATAGGATGAATATAATGAAAATTGTTTTTTTGTACAATATGTTATGATACTTGCGTTTTTTATGGGTTTTATTCCAATGATTGCTTTTCCAATTCTATTAGGATTGAGAATAGAATCTATTATTGAATGGAAATTTACCTATATTATGATACCTATTTTTATATTAGATTTTTTTATAATTTTGTGGTGCTTTAGTATTCATACCTGTGAATTTTCTGTAGAGGCATTTTTTGCTTTGTATATATATATATCTATTATTAAATTATTATAATTTATTAATTTATTTGTTGAATAATTATTTATTTTCTTCTATAGCCTAATAAAATTATCTATTTTGTGTTTTGTAATATCAACAGTGACTTTCTGTCTTTCGGTCGATTTTCATTATTTTAGTTTAACTCTAGGTTTATGTCCATTTTTTATGGGATATTTATTATGGTTATTAGTTATAAAAATAGAGTAAGTATTAAATCTATTTTATGTATAATAATTAATATATAAATTTTTTTTTATTCATTATTATCATGAATATTCTCATTATATATATTATGTATTAAATGTTTCTAGTTCTATTAGATCTAATATTGATTTCTTTTCTAATGTTCACCAGCCAAATATTTTCCTTCCTGTTATATCTATTCTAATAGCTTCTTTAATCTATGATCAAATATTAGAATGGTCATATAATATTATATTTATTCCTCTATGTATTTATTTCATAATTTATTCTTGCAAGTTGTATGTATATTACTTTTATTTATTATGATAATATACATATTATATAGTATTTTCTTTATTTTATCCGGCTGTAAATATGTATATTATTATTTTTTATTTCTATTATTGTATTATAGGAAGATAAAGTTTATGGTGATTATCAAGTTTTGTTATACTCTATTTTTCTTTTTGCTTTTTCTATATGTGCTTACATAAAAATGAATGGACATGATATGAATTTAGCTTATTTTAGCATTCCATTTGCTTTAATGGTATATATATATACATATATTTCTCCATTATTATTCTATTTATTTTATAAAATATAGATTATTATTCTTGGTTATTTTTTCCTTTGCTATATAACTTCTGATAAAGGCAGCTTTTTTACATTTTTCGACGATATATTTAGTGAGCATCATATGGATACTGATAGTTTTTTCTCAAATTTATTTGTAAATCATCTAATAGAAAAATCATTTATAATATTCCTTTTTGGTATCATAGCGATTATTACATACGTTTTGACTATGCTTTCTAAGTATAACTGTTTGTCTGGTATTGACTGGTAACTGTATCCGTGCCTGTTTGTCTAGTATTTAATGTGGCGACTGTAGTGGTCCCTGTTTCTAGGATTGTCTTATATAAATATAAATGATACTATTGATTGATTATTATATAAATTTCATTCATTTTATCATATATTAAAAACGTCATAATATTTTATTAACAATATGGCTTATCATTTATTTATAAAAACACTTTTCTATATTAACATTCTTTTTATTAAAATGTATAGCTTTCTTGTTTTATTGGTTTTGTTGATTTGTTTTATTTTCATAATAAATTAGTTTTATTTATATAGTTGATGTATCAGTAAACCAATGTAAGTATTATGTGTATAGTATCGTTAATTATATAATTATCATTTTTTAACATGAAGCAATATGATTTTAATACTTTTAAAGCAACAACTAATTATTTAAAAAGAATGTATTGAAAAATAAGTATTGAAAACCATATATATATCATTCCGTGTAATATTTCACCTATTTTAAAATAATAACATAAATATTATATATTTGTATCCGCTACTATATTGATAAACAATGTTATTTTATATAATAAATAATCATGAGTATATGCATAGATATAACTAGTTATAATAATATGTAAACTCTAATATATATAATGTCAAAATAATGAATTATACAAGCCCATTAATTATAATAAATAGAATAAAGAAATAAAATATAATCAAAATAAATATTAATTTTGAAACAGAATAATATATGTATAACAACTTTTTTAAATATATTGGTGTTTAAAATAGATTCTAACTAGACTTGGGATATCATTCTTATAAGTGTAATTCTATATGACTATTTATTAATCTAATTTTTCATGAATACTTCAAAATAAATTTATAATTAACATTTTATGGTATTCTACTCTATTTATATCATTTATATATATATTATTGAAAAATTTTATTCTATTAAAACACTAGTATTGTCTTATTGTTAAATAAAATAAGAAACAATATTAATAAAAAAATATATATATACATTATACACACATTAATATATGAAAAAAAATAATGACAAGATATTCATAAAAAATAACTGTATAAAAAAATAAATATATATATACAAAAAAATTTACTATTTTTTTATGAGTTTATAAGCCACTTTATTTTCTTGAATAAATGGCGAACAGTTTAGTTTATGTTTATACTTATTAATATTTCTCGTTGGAATATTAGAATCTATAAATATAATAATATCGATAAAATTATTTATTAATATACTGATATAAAAAGATAATTCTTTCAAATTAGGAATTTTTCCATTAATAATAAAATTGATAAATTTTAATAATAGTTCCTCATCATAAATATCTATATGAATGAATATAGTATATGGAATTTTTATATAAATACATAAACTTATTTTTTTTATATTCTGAGCTTTATTTTCTTTTATACAATCAAATAATGTTTCTATTTCATATCTACTTATTATTTCATCTATATATATATATATATATATATATATATATATGCTAGTTATAAATTATATATAACTTTTGTACCAATGATAGTATTCACACATGAATTACTATCATATATATATCGAAGAATAGAATTATTTGGTACAAATATATCAATAGTAGAAATTCCACCTATAGAAATATAATATTAATGAGAATAAATAAAATAATTTATTTTTAACATACAACTTAATCGAATAGTTCTAAAGGATAGAAAGTTACTATTATTAATATATTTATGAAATGTTTTAATAAAAGACCTCCACCATCCATTATAATATTCTTGAACTATATATATATATATATATATATATATATATATATATATATATATATATATATATATATATATATATATATATATATATATATATATATATATATATATATATATATATTATTTAAAAAATATATAAAATAATTATAAAATAGAATATAATTATTATTATTAGTACATACAAAACTCAATAGATTTAATTTGAGGAAAATTATCTATAGTAAATAGTTTACAAATGTTACCATCTGGTATGTCTTCAGTATCTAAATTAATACTCATAAGAATTATATTAGAATGAAATATATAATATACTGTAATTAAAATATTATATGTTTAATAAATATATACCAATAATTAATTGAGTTGTATGATGGAAACATCCTTTACAAATTAATCGATTTATAAAACTCATATAGCAACCTAATATAATAATTAATATTAATTAAATTAAATATTATTAATTATATAATTATCATTAAACTAATAATTACCTTTTATTACAATAATAGAAGCTTTAGGAATTAGTTTCTCCAATATATTTTCATATACATTTGAATATTCAGATGAAAATTCATAATTAACATAGCAAACTATATATATATATATTCATATGTTTTATAATATAACATACAATCAACTTCTAATTTATGAATATTATTAAATTTATTGTCATTAAATAGAGTTGATATCCATGCTAAATATTCTATACTTCTATTCTCATATACTATAAAAATATACAAAGCATAATATAAACGATAAATTGATAAAATACAGATAATAATTAAATCATTCAAATGTTGTAATACATTACTCTTTAAGAATTTTTCTAAAGAATTTCTCATATCAATTTCATTTGATCTATCATCTATAAATGAATAAAAATTAGTATTATTATTATGTATTAACAATTAGTTTTTTAAATATATTAATGAATACCTTTAAATAGTATTTCTAAACTATTAATATTATGCTTCTTCTTTTCAATATAATTTAATATTTTGATATTTTCAGAATGAGGAGAAGAAGCTTTATAGAATATAATAAATATAAAAATAAAATATTAAAAAGAATATGATAAAATAATAAAAAATATTTCATACTACGGAAATTATCAATGGAAATAAGATTTTTCTCTAATAATTCATTTAAATGTGAAAAATAGTAAATCAAAAAGTCTATATAAAAAGTAATAAATATAATTAATTATACAGATAGTATTATGTTTAAATGTATATATATATATATATATAATACCAATATCCATATCAATTATATCAATATGAATTGAATGAGTATAAGATAAATCATCTAAACGACGAAATATATCTCGTTGCCCAATAAAAATTTTCCATATACGAATAGTATCAATCATAGATATTAAATTAACCAGAAATAAAGAATCAAAATTTTCAAAATCTAGTATATAAAAAAAATAACTTGTTTATAAATATATAAATATACTTATATCAATTTTATAATCGATTATATGCAATTTTGGGAAACATACTTTCGTTAATGAAAATAGTTCAAATAATTCTATATTTATACTATCATTATTATTATTATTATCATTATTATCATTATAATTATTATCATCTTCATAATTATCTTCAATATCATATATAAGCTCAGTAACATTAGGAAATACATGAGTTGTTATTATTCTACTCAATAGATTCTCATCAATGTTTTTAGTTATTTCTTTTACTATATAAATAATAATAATAATAATAATAATAATAATTTAAATAAAATACTTGCGTAAACACTTAATGCTGTTGAAGAATCAAAAACACCTTCTTCAAATAATTTCATAAAAATCACAGAATTATATTTAGAAATATAATCTAAAAGAAATTATTATATTTATTATATATATTTATTTACATGTATTTAAAATGATTTTTGAAATAGACAAATAAGAAGCAAGACATAATAATTGAGATATACCCAATTTACAAGATACATCATCAATACTATTTAATATATAAGTTTATAATAATAATATTAAAAAAAAATATTATTTACGTGAATGCTTTATTATTTGTTTTATCTATATATAATAATGTTAAATTATATGACTTTATAGAAAATATACCATCATATTCAATAATGATTTGGTCATCTAATATATATTCATCTTCTGTTTCATTCATTTCTACTTTTGAATAATTATTTGTATATATGGCTTCATTAATTATATATTTATATAACTTGGGTAACTTATTTTTTTGCCTTTTTTTATTATAAGAATTAATAAATTTATTAGAATAATATATTTTATTCAGATCTAAAGAAGAAGTCTTATTATATTCATTCATATCAGATTCTGTGTAATATTCATATTTTTCAAGATCATCTATGCTATCATATTCATTAAATAAACGAATATATTCCATAATATATTTATCACTATTTGGATTTAATAATTCATCACTTTTCTGATAATGTGTAACTACTATATAATATATTGATTAATATATAATATATATATACCAGATATTATTAATTTTTCTAATGAAGAGAATATATCTTGAATACACGATGGACATATATATTCTAATGGAATACTCGAAGAATAATCATCTATATTATTATTATTTATACTATATTATATATATTTACATGTAATTTTAACTTTAGTTACATTCATCATTTTAAATAGAAGAGAATAATATAATAATTCGTCTTTTCGTTGAGGAGTCAATAATCCTATATATATATATATATATATATACATATACATAAATATTAATAATAAAATTACCTTTTATAACGATTATTATTCTATCGGAAGTAAATAATTCAATAGGCAAACGTGATTTGATGTTTTTACAATAATATCCATATACATCATAATTATTGTCTATCAAATACTTATAAAATAGCTCTTTAACATGAAATAATAAATTACGTTGAATTTTTTTATCAATTGTAATTGAATATTCAATAAGTGTTTTATATATATCATAACTATCTTCTAAATTTAAAGAATCAATATCCATGCTTTTGTCCATTAAAAAATCAATCACTTTATTCATACTCAATGAAGGCATATCAACATAATAACTTCCATCATCATATTTATCAGTATGTTTAATAATATCATAAAAGGGAAATTGAGGATATTTCTCAATAAATTCTTTTTGAATCCACAATTGCGTCTCATCTTGAAATGTAAATAAATCTAAAAGCATATAAATCATTTGTAATCTTATTCATATACATTTCTCTTCAGTTAATATTGACTTATTTTCTGACATCACTTGAATTCAACTATAAAAATAACATAATTATAGACTATTATGCTTCGGAAACGCATTTTTATATATTATGTCAAAAAATACTTTAAAAAGAGTTGTATTCTATATAAAAAACAATGAATCAATGAAAACAAGAAAAATTAAAACTTGCAAATTTTTTAGAAAAGATTTATATGTAATTACTCTGAGTTACTAAATGATATTAAGTGTAATTATATACCATTTCAAAGTGAATAAACATATATCAAAAAAGAATCACGATTATATATTTTTTTAAAGCGAAAAATTGAAAAGTGAAAAATATTATTTCTTTTAAATCTTTTTTAATCATTTTACATCGTTAAAATGTGTAATTCCCTCTATTTTATTTGTAAATGCTATTTAAACGATAAGTAGCACATGAATTTAATAAGAATGTTCAATTTTACATTCAAAAAAGAAATTCAAGTATCAGAATTATCAAAAGAACAAAATAGAATGTATTATTGATTGTTTTCATCGTATTTATAAAAGCTATATTTCAAATATAGAGCCATTCTTAGCAGTTCTTCAACAAATTATTTTCAAAATTCTATATTTATCTTTATGAATAACTATTTAATAAGTCTAGAATGATTTATAATGTAATAAAACTTCAATAATTCACTATCTAATCTGATTTCAACTAAGAAAATACAATTATCAGTGATTCTCTGCTTGTCTTTGAAATAATAACGTTTTATATTCTATAATGTTACAGAGAACTATATTCTATCAAATTATAATAAATTACATCATGAATATACCTTATGTATACCAATTGAAACAATCAATTCATCTCTATTTCATGATATTCGTTCTATTTACGTTATGATTATATTACTTATAAATTAATATTTATCAAGAATCTATTCATATACATGGATTGAAAACAGTGGAAGAGTATGAAGTTGATTCATCTACTGAATTCTCTACAAGCATTTCATTGCTATTCTTTATTGTATAAAGTATTTTGAAGAAATAGTTCACATTATTAAATACATAAAGATCCTCTTCATATATTAAATCAGTTATCAATCTAAATCTATGAGTTTATATTTCTTTATGACACTGATATTGATATGTAAAAACTTTTCATATAAAAATCTGTTATAGAATATCATCTTTAATGTTCTTTCATATTATTCTTTATTATTTCTTATTATATATATTCAATACATTGTGAATAACTTTTATTTTTAACTCAATTAATAGCAAAAATAGACTCATCTTTGAGAATCAATGCTTTTCATGTATTCAATTTAGTCAAATAAAAAATTTAATACATAGACAGAATAGAATAATACATTTATAAATGATTTAATATGTTTCATCATTCAAAAATAAAGAAAAATGAATTTTTAGAGGAAAAGTATCGACAATTTTCATTCAGATATTTTTTATAAATTTTACAAACTATTTTTTATCATTTCCTCTTTTAATGCTACAAAATTCATTTATGTGTATCTCTAATATCTATAAACATTATATAATTATTTATACTCAAAATTGATAACATTATTAAAATTGAATCACTATAATTGTCTTTATTATGTATTTTAAAATCAACTAATTAAGAATACATATAAATTAATCTTTAGAAAATAATATAATATATAATTATATTCCATATTCATAGAATAAAAAGAAAAATAAAAATTGATAGCCAAAGTATTTTGCAAAAAGGAGCAATTATGAATTCATGAAGAGTTTCTGAATATCGTTTCCTGATTTATGGGAAAAGACCTATTGACGTAAGATAATAATCTTTTTATATAAAAAAACAAAGCACCTTTTTCACATTTTTTTGTTATAGCCTATTTATATTCTATTATCTATAAAATAGGTAAATAGCGAGAGACTTTTATAAGAATTGATTGTTTATAGACTGCAATAGGTGTTCATTGTTTTTATACTTGACTGGTGACGCTATAGAATTCTCTCTTGACTAATAAGATCACTTGTACTGATTTGTTGGGAAATACCGATAGTATAGCTATCACGATTTTTATACTATTATCAAAATAGCCGAATTAGCAACATTTTCAGAATCAGCCAATTTCTGTGAATTGTAAGAGAAATAGTGGTAAAATACGAGAGTTTCTATTCATTGATATTTTATATTGAAATTCTGATAATTGTGTTTCTTTCTTGATTAAAGTCAACCATTTCATGATATCTGCTAGTTATTTGTATTCTTATGCTAAATGATGGAAAGAAGCGATAAAGAAAAAAGGAAGCTTTTCCAGGAATATTATATATATCACAGTATGTTTTTCAATAGAATCATTTTATGTTCATTTTCCTTTTATATTCCATTAATATCGATAAATATTGTTATTTAATTGTGAATAGATGATTGAATTATTATATATTTCTTGGTTAACGTAGTATTGAATGAAATGACTCCTTTTTAAGAATTAGATTGGTTGTGTTGATACATTTACAGTCGATTATTATAGTGAAACGTATTGTGGATGATACGGGATTCTTCAAATAAATGTCAGAATTATTTCATATGTCTAGAAAACATAAAAGAATTAAATTATTATTATTTTTTCTGTCGTCATTCCTTTTATAAAGTCATAAATATTTTTATTTTGTTTATAATCAGATTTCACATGTGTTCATCATAATGAAATTCTTTTTCATAAAGTTATTATTACGCATTAAATCATTTTTTAATTATTATATTATTTATAGTCAATGTAAATTATCATTATACTTATCTATATATTCACGAATTCTAATTTTATTTTTATTAATAAACATAGAATTGTTTTTATTCTAAAACATATAAAAAAAGTAATACAAAACTTATTGAAATATATAGAAAATATAATATCAATTAAAATATTTAAAAATCAAAGAATATATTATCAAAGAATAATAATCCATGAATAGTTTTCGTACATATATTTTGAAGATTTTTTTCATCTTTAAAAAATATATATAATATAGGAAATATAATATATTCATTAACTTTATATTCTTTAGGTATTGATATATGTAAAGAATCAGAATTCCAATAAAAATGACTTTTCTTCTCTAAATATAATTTATGTATATTATTTTTATATTCTAAAACACTTGAAGATAAACTTAAAGGACCATTTCTATATATATATATGTTTATTATTATATGTTTATTGTATTAATTTTACATTTATAAAAACAAAATATTAAAATAATATATCAAAAATAAACATATATATATATACTTATTATTATGTAGAGCAAGTAGTGCTTCTTTTAATGGATACCATCGTTGTGTTTGTTGACAAAATAATTCACAAGGACCAAATTGAGTTTTATATATCATTTTTGGACAATTATATACATAATAACCAAGGTAATGGCAAGGTAAATGTAACTATTATATACATATTAATAATAATAATAATAATATATATACTTGTTTCGTAAGTTCAATTTCTTTTAATATCGATACAATTCCAAGTGATAATGGTTTATATATAGGATCATAAAAGAAATACACAGAACTCTATATATATATAAAGAATTAACAAATATATATATAAAAATACTAGTATTCTTATTCTTTCTATTTATATATATATTATTTCTTTTCTATTAAAAATAATAATAATAATTACATATATATATATATACAATACCACCAGGAAGAATATCTAAAATATCAACTGCAATAGGGACATTATCTAGGTACCATATAAAGTAATATGTACCGTAATTCACATCCTCCTTAGAACTCTATAAATACATATATATATATATATATATATATATATATATATATAATATTATTATATATTATTATTATATACATAAATGAGACAAGTTTCAATATTATTTTCTTTATAACTTTCTTCAGTAATATCATCTTCATGAAACACCTCTTTTTGATATTTCTTATATAACTCATATAGTTTACGCTTAAAAGAAGGTTTTTCCAGAGAAAACGTCAATATATGGGGTTTACTAGAATAATAAGTATATATATATAACAATAATAATATGTATATAAATATATAATTAAAATAATAATATACTTATTTATAAAGAATGGATTTATGTGTATATTATTATTATTATTATTTTGAATATCTTTTGTTAAATAAATATCCTTTGTAACTATTGTTATATAAAATATATTAATAATACAATATACATATATATATACAACAATCTTTAATATATATATTAATATAATTCTTTTGAATGGATACACTTTGAATAAATGAATATATAGAATTATCTTGTATTTTGCTTTGTAAATAATATTCAAATTGATGAATTAATAAATCAATATCACCCTTATATTCTCTTTTTATCTATTGAAAACATATATAGTATTCATATACTTTACATAAAGAATATATATCTTTATAATCATAAAAAAAGTTATAATTAAAAAATCAACTATAATAAAACCATTTATTAAAATCAATAATAATAATAATATATATATATATATAGGCATACTATTGGTAATATTTTCAATAGAAATGTACTTGAAATAAATGGAATATGTTTTTCATATTTTATTGATAACTATAAACAATATATATATTATAAAATTTATATATTATAAACAACATATATATATTATAAAATTTATATATTATAAACAACATATATATTATAAAATTTATATATTATAAACAACATATATATATTATAAAACTTATATATTATAAACAAAATATATATATATCTTATAAAACTTATCATATAAATACATTAATAAATGAAGAATCAACAGTTATTAGAGAACTCAAAGATAAACTATTTTGAAACGAATCAAGTATCAACGTGGATATCGATTCTTTATAGATTTCGGGTCTAATATAATATAAAACAACATAATAAATAATAAAATACATATGAACTGTTGTTTTTGTTTGATTATTTTTTGGAACAGTATGATTTTTTCCTTTAATATAATCATAGAATTGCTTCTTAACCTAGATTTATAGTTATATATTTTATTACTAGTGATAACAATTTAAATACACGTTGTTGATGCTTTGTAGCACAAAATGTACTCATGCAATTTCGCACTGTGATTTGAGGACAACAGTTATTTTCGTTATCAGGCAAATAAATATATCTTCCACCACGTCTCCATCCATGATCCATCAAATCTAAACAGATAAATAATGAAATGAGGAAAAAAACACACCTTGATATTGTTGGCAAGTCAAATAATCAACAGAATAATAATCACTATACACAGTGAATAGATTCATATTATCAACGATACGTTCTACCATCCGTTTTTGAATCACAATAGCCACAATGTTTTGAAGATCCATAGTATTTTAACTATTTATAATGACAAACATAGGTATATCATTTATAATATACATATATCGAATTATCTGACATATTTAGTGTTAAAAATGATATTAAAAATAAAAGTCATATAATAGTATTCCCGTGGAAAAATATTCTATCTGGTTTAAACTGGATAATTAACCATTTCAGTTTTTTTTTTGCAGTATTCTAAATCAAATCTCAAAAAAAACTATAACAATTTTATATTTATTTTAATTTATTCATTATTAAATTATTATTTATAGTGTTTGATTCATAGATAATTGCTTGTATTAGTATGCTACATATTATGTGTTAAATTAAAATAATTCAACTACTGGATAAATTGATGGATTCAAAAACTAAACTACAAAAACATAGTCTTAAACATTCAAAAACAGTCTCCAAATATACAAAGAATACTATTGATTTCATTTTTAACGATGAAAGCAGAATAAGTGTTGAATTGTCTTTTTTGAAGAAATATCCAACGTCGTTGTTATCACTAACAGTTGAAAATTCTGCTAATTATTTGCAAGATGAAGATGCTTACTATATAGATTCTTCAAGATATTCTGTTGATTCTTTGATTTTATATATGGAAGGAAAAATTTCACTTGAATCTTTACCCATGAATGAAGTTTGTGAAATAAGAGATGCTGCAGATTATTTCTTTGGAAATGATATAATTGATATTAAGGATAAAATAGAAGCTGTTCTCCAATCATTTTTAAATATTTTTATGAAACAGAATGATTTTTCAATGTAAGTATATATTTATATTATTATTATTATTATTATTATGTAAAAATATATTTATAGAGAAGATGAACTTTATGAAAAAGACACTATTAAACCAAAATTATCCATTAATGGTATATACAATTATATATATATATATATAATGTTTCTTTTTAGGTGTTATAACGAAGGAGAGAAATGAAAAGTTTCAGGAATATTCACGATTATTTGAAGTATTGAATATTAAAAGAGTACAAGTAGAATGTATGTTTTGTTTCACTTTTATATAAATATAAATATATATATATATAATATAGTTGACTTTTCAGAAGATATTCCTTATGAATATATATATCCCTCCAATTTACATGAATTATTTCCAAAATTAGAAGAATATGAAATTAAATGTATATATAATTATATATATAATTATATATATAGTTAAAATAATAAAATTAACTAAAGAGATATGTTTAAATCCATCGGATCCTAAATATACATCATTATATAAAACATATAAATTATATTGTTATGAGAAATATTATCCTGAAGCTTATAATGCATATATTTCTACTCATCCTGATATAGAACCATTCTCTTTTCCTGATAATAATAATCAAATATATACATCAACTAATCTTATAAATTGCTATTATCAAGAAGATGAGACCGTTCATCATGAAATAATACCTATTGATATTGATGAAGAAATAAAGAATGAAAATGATGATGAGAAACCTGACTTATATTTATATCCAGTATATGAATATATTTTAAATAATCAGGAACAAGAATCAGTTAATAATAACAATGAAATTGATACTATTAAAACGAATGACTTTATTTCTTATACATTTTTGTTTCTTGAAGAAAATGGACGTATATATTATATATTATATATTATATATTATGTATTATATATTATATATTATATTTTTAAATATAGAACTGAATACCTCACATCCGACACTATAGTGTTTATATATATATATATATATCATTATTTTTAATATTTTATTATATTTTTTTGTTTTATTTTAATACATCTATAATCTATACTTATTATTATTTATATTATATATTTAGCCATAAAAGTCATGAACTCCCTTGCTCTCAAATCGATAATTATCTACTCAAATTACCTATTTTTAAACAATTAAGAAACTATAGAGGCGATGATTTTTCACCTCTATTAAAAGGAAATATTTCATTATTTTTAAAATTATTAAGTGAAGGATTATTGGATGGTTTAGAGATAATGACACTAAATTATTGTATATTTATAGTTATACTCTATTAAATACATACATATATATAGTTATTAACTCTAGTTCTTATGATGAATATGTACAATTATTTAATACTATTATTAAAACTCATGTATTTCCTAATGTTAAAAAATTAGAAATATATAGTATATATATATGTATAAATGCTAATACTTTATTCATATTTATACTATAGTAAATGATCAGAATGACCCTAATATTCCATTATATCAAGAAATACTTACTTTAATAACAAGAAATAATTTCCCTAAATTATCTATATATACTATTAATTATGGTACAAACTTTAAACCTCTTGAAGATACTCTTAATATTGACTCTATATTAATTCCTACTTCTTTAATTAAATTAGTAGATATCATTTATCTATGTACTGAATATAAATGTAGTTTTCATTTGGACGAATTTTTTATTAATACTATTTATCAAGTTAAACAATATCATGAATTCAAAATTCAATGTATATATATTAATACTTGAATTATTTATAAAAAATAATTTATTATATAGCTGATTTGAATATTGATAATTATAATGAATTCTGGACACATTTATTTGATTCTAAAATAATCGTTTTTAATGCATTAAATATCAGTCGTATATATTATGTAATACTCATATATAATATACTTATATATATAATCTATATTATATATAGTATGTGAGACACACACGTTAACTCATGATTATTCATTTGATTTAAGTCATTATACCATAAAATGTCTTAATATAGGTATATATATAATATGAAATTCTTTTATAGATTATTTCCTATTTTTACTTTTATTTAAAAAACTTATTATTATTATAGATATAAATTTTCAAAATGATTCATTTGATAAGATGAATAAGATTCAAAATCTTCTACAAACCATCAATACTACACATTTAAAAGAAATTCATTTTACTTGTATGTATATATATACTAATAATAGTATATCTATTTATCTATATATATCTACAATTTATAGTTAATTCTTATGAAATTAAGGGTTGTTTAAAATTCTTCAATATATTATTACCTATTCTACATAATAAGTATTATGATAATGTCACAAAACTAGATATTAGTATAATTATTAATTATCTATTAATATTTCTATATATATATATATATTATAATAGATATTAATGATAATTATCGTAATGAATATCCTAACGAGAATCAAATGCTTGAAATTAATGAACTTCTATTAGAATTCTTCTCTTTATTTACAAATAATATGCGATCTTTACATTTATGTATATAAATATTTATATATGATTATTTATATATATTAAAATTATTTTTTATAGCTATATTTTTATTAAATTATTTATTTTTTACAAATGAATGCATAAATCTACCTTTTTGGACTAATTTAAATGAAATAAAAATATATATGGGTATATATATGTTTTATATATATATTATGTATTTATTTAATTATATATATTATGTATTTATTTAACTATATATATATATATATATATATATATATATATGTGTATAGGTAATGTGCTCTATACTCAGGTACATGATATTGATAATAATTCACTTAAGATATTTAATAATATTTCAGTTTTTATTAATAAAAAGAAATTAGTTCATCTTCAGTCAATTATTTTAGAATATCCTTTTATATTCTTTTTAGGTATTTTATATATATATATATATATATATATATATATATATATATATATAATATATCTTTTTAATGTATATTGCTTTATAGCTGTTGACAGAATTAAATATAAAAATGTTTATTCTCTCATTAAAGCAATCACTAATTGTTCTTCAGATTCTCTTCCATGTTTAGAACAATTTAATATTTATGATGAGAGTATATATATATACAATAGTAAAAAATTTTTTTATTTATTTTTCTTATATATAGAACATTCTACTATAAGTCTTTTTAATGCATTTCCTTCTCTTTATTTTGATCATCATATGACATGTTATAATATTAAAATGAATTATACTATTCTTTATGATAATGATGCTTTTGTTAACTATTCTGAATATATATATAATGAACTACAAAAACCATACACAAAAGGAATCACTAGTTTATATTTATACATAGTAGATCATTCTTATTTGAAGAAATTTGTGGATTTAATAATAAATGATTCATTCCTTTATTTGAATAAATTAACTATCAATATTGCACGTATGTATATATATTGACTATTATATATATTATAGATTGCTCAGAGAAGATAGATATTAATGATTATATGCCATTATTGAATAATTATAAAGAAAAAATCAATAATAATTTAAATATATCTATTGTTTATAGTGAACCTAATGATGATGAAGATGATTCATAAATTATATATACATATTCTCTTCTTCTTCTTTTTTGTTATTATATATATTTATTTTTCATTTTCTCATATACTTTATTGAATTATTTTATTTTTAAATTTATTATACTAAAAAGTCAAGTCATAATATGTATTGCTTTAAATATATTATTTTTATGTTTACATGAAATTCTATTTAAAAAATATATATATATAATATATATAAATAGTAATATAGACAAATCTATTCTTAAATAATAACATTACAAATTATATCGTTGTTAATATATTAAAGAAATATAAAGTATATTAAAAATATACGAATATAATACAAAAATTGGAATATATTATAATACGATTGATTATATTTAATAATAAACATTTGGATATTTATATATCTCTTCCCTAAACTTCATAATCTTCTACAGTAAAATAATTTTATGAATTAAAACTACAAGTATTTACAAATATTGATGATTTTTGAGGAGTAAGAAAATTGGCATCATCACTTGAATTACAATAAGAATTACTATCAGAATAACATTGATCAGATATATATATATATCATGACTATATCTAGTATTAGTATAAATTGTTCTCTTATTATAATCATATTTACTAGGAAGAATGCCATGATCATTATATAGAGTAAAGAGGAAATTTTAAAATAGTATTTATTATCTATAAATAGCAATAAATAATCATAGTTATAGAAATAATCAATATATATAAGGGAAACATTTCAATCTTGATCTGTATATCCTCCAAATATATTTATATGTTATTATGACTTATATGTTTTATTATTGTTATTGTGTCTCCTTTATAAATCACAATATCTATGAAATTCTTTAGAAGAATAATTATGTTCACTTGCTAAATATAATAATAATAATATATATATTATATATACCTAAATAATAAATCCAATTCTTTTCTTTACAACGCCAAGTTTACATAGGATTATTTATAGTGTTATAGACTATATATATATATGAACATTATATGTTAATAGTCTATCCATTCTTAATAGTAGAAATTCTTTGGTTACCAGATAAACAATAGATTTCATTTTCTACTCTATTTCGATTTATTTTTCATGTATTATTATTAGATATATACATAAAAATCATTGTAATGGATTCATATATATATATAGTTAATAAATTTTTATTTTACTATTTTCATTTTAATCTTCAACATATTTATTAACAATTCTATTTCATAATCCATTATTATTCTTTAAATAATTACTTTATATTACATCTTTTCTTATCATTTATATAAAAACAGCCTGATAATAATCTTTATGTTGTTTCACACTATTATTTTTTCGATAATAATTTTTCATTAATTCTTCAGAAAGAGATAAATAATAAAATTCAAATAATTCTAGTTGTTCTTCATATGAAGAATTATAAATATATCATTCTCTTATTTAAAGAATAAATCAATCAATAAAGGAAAAGGTGTTTCATCATAAGGATAATCTAAATAAATATTTCTATCAACAGTTCTTCATTCTTTCCAGATTATTTATATAAATAACTACCTAATAAACGATTTGTGATTCTTTTAAGAAGAAAAGAAAGTAGATTAATGATTGTAAATCAAATATAATCAATTCCATTATCATTATCAGTTATATTTAGATCATATTTATGAACCTATGAAGATTCTTAGATAATTATATTTGGATCATCACCATTCTCATCATTCATTCATTGATAATTTCTTGTTAATCAACTCATTAATTCATTTCAGACTTAACCGAATAAGTATAGTCGTTTATTGACTTACTTAGAATACCAATTAAATCACTAATCAGTATTTTAAAATAAATTACATGCTTCTGAATATCACTAATCTTACTATCATCAAATTCTACATTCTCTTCTACCATTTTCTATTATATAAGAAATGAAATAAGCAAAAATATTATTAATTGAAAAAAAATCTTGATTATTTTTAAAAATTACTTAATTTCTAATTATTCACTTATTATTCATTTATCATTGTTACTATTATTTCAAATGCTTATTAATAAGCATTATTTACAAAGGTATTCTATAAATTCCTTAGAAGAGATAACTCATTATGAATCTTCACTTCATTGATTACTTTAAATAGTTGATTTGATATGTATTTAAAATGCAGAAGACGTTATACGTAAGATATCATTTATATTATTTAGATAGCACATACTTTACTTACAATTTGATTTATAATCTTCTTATTTTATTACATATATACTTTATTTTATTTCTATGATATTTATAAGTTCATATTTGATAATAATTATTTCTATTGAATATAATTATTATGTTTTTCTTGTAATTATTCCTAATTTCTCGCTATATTAACAAATTATTTATTATTTATGTATTATATTTTGCTATATATATATCTAAAATCAAATAGTATCCTTTCTATAGTTTCTTGATAAAGAATTTCTTCTTTTATTTATATTTCCTTCTTATTCTTCCACTTCTATTTTTATTTCATACTATTTAATTCTTTATATTTTATATTATAATTTATCATGATATTTTCTATTAATTATAATCATAATTATTAGTTATTTATTGGTAATGTATATTATTTATATGTCACTGATATAGTAAAAACAGTATATATGAATAATTAAAATTATAATAATGGTATTTTATAATTCTTAATGAAGAATTAATACTATAAAATTATTTATTGAAATATAATATTTAAATAACAAAATCATAAATATTTCAAAAAAACCTTGCTATCAACATTTATATTTCATTTAATAAAATATTTTCACTACTATTTCTATTTAATTAAAGATAAAAAATGAAACTATTCTATAGTATAAACATGAAAAATACATTAAACAATATATAAAACTATATATATGTTTCATATTTCATTTTAACACATGTTGTGAAACTGTTTAAAAATTAAATTAATATTATATAATAACATAATAAATAATAATAATTCTTATGAATATTTCAATATATTAAGATTAATAAATCTCAAAAAAACTATTATCTTCTTTAGTTTTATATAGAAACTATATACTATAAAACAATTATAGTTATCCATATTTAGGATATCATTATCATAATAATAATTCTGTATAAAAATCAGTTTATTTTTTAATGGAATAATATATAAAATAAGGTAACAATGAATTCATAATAATCACAAATAACACTTTATAATATTTAATACTATAGTTGTTACTATTATTTATGTTATATTTTGTCATAAGTGTTTTCAAAAAACAAAACAAGTAATTCTATTTATATATATATATATAATTAATAAAAACATAAAAAAAAATAAAATAAAAATAAAAATCATATTTAAATAAAGAAAATATATATATATATATATACAAAAGAATTTAATATAGATCCAACAAATTATACTTCACATGATTTTCTTGAATAAATGAAGAATCATTTAATTGTTGTTTGCATATATCAATTTGCTCATATAAAATACGATGATCTATATAATATAATGTCGACAATAATAACTATATATATATATACAGACATCAAAATAAAATTCTTTTAATTTAGGAAATTTTCCAGTAGTGATAAAATTGATAAGTTGTAACAATTGTTCCTTATCATAAATATATATTCTTATATATTTTAATTTTTGAGTTTTATTTTCATTTATACAATCAAATAACGTTTCCATCTCATATTTATTTATCATTTCACTATATATATATATATATATATATATATATATATATATATATATATATATATATATATATATATATATATATATATATATATATACATTTTGCACCAATAATTGTATTCATAAATGAATTCGTATCATATTTACATCGGAAAATTGAATTATTAGGATCATAAATATAATCAGTATAATGATCACAATACTTTTCACTTAATCGAACAAAACTTGATAGTTGAAAGTTATTATTATTCATATATGTACAAAATACTTTAATGAAAGAAATATACCATTCTTTATCATTCTCATCTATATATACGTGTATTATTTAATAATAATATTTTTTAAATAATGATAAAATAATATGTATATATTTATGATTTAAATATAAATGTAATAATTAATAATATATACAAATCTTGATAGATTTCAATTGAGGGAAATTATCTGTAGTATATAATTTGCAAAAATTCTCATCTGGTATATCCTTAATAACTAAATTAATATTTATAAAAAGATTAGGATGAAATGTAATATATTATAGGTAAAACATTATATCATTTAATATATATATACTTAGAATTAATTGAGTTGTATTATGGAAACAACCTTTAGGAATTAATCGATTTAAAAAAGTCATAGAACAATCTAATAATAATATGTCAATTAAAATTAATTAAATAAATTATCATTATACATATATATATAAATAATTACATTCTATATTAACAATAGAAGCCTTAGGAATTATTTTCTCTACTATATTTTCATATGCAGTTAAATATTCAGAGGATGAGTCTTCTTCAATACGTACTATATATATATATATTCATATATTTAATAATATAACATACAATAAATCGTTAATTTTTGAACATTATTAAACTTATTCTCATTAAATAGAGTTGATATCCATGTTAAATATTCTGTACTTGAATAATAATCAACTATAGATATTATACATGTAATATAAAATATATTATAATAATATACATTTAACAGTTAACTTATTCAGATGTTCTACTATATTACTCTTTAAGAATTTTTCTAATGCATTTCTTTTATCAATTTCATCTTGATCTCCATCTATACATAAATAAACATTAGTTAATTATTATATATTAATAATATATCTATTATATAGATTAATAAATACCTTCAAATGTTATATTTAAACTATCAATATTTTGCTTATAATTCTCAATAGAATGTAATTTCTTTATATCAGAAGAAGAAGAATGAACTTTATAGAATAGTATATATATAATATATAAAAGAATACAAAAATAAAAATTTTAAAATATATACTAGAAATGCTATTAAAAGTAACAAGATTTTTCTCTAATATTTCTTTTAAATGAGGGAAATAAAATAGATAATTATCTGTATAAAAAGTAAATTAATAGAATTAATATATAGATAATATGATAATTATAAATTTAAAAATATATATAATACACATACATAAAGAAGATATATCAATATGAATTGAATGAGTATAAACTAGATTATCTAAAAGAGAAGCTATTTCCTCTTTTTGATCATTATCAATTCCAGATATTCTTATAGTATCAATCATATTTATTAAATCATCAGGAAATAGAGACTTAAAATTGTAAGTATTTATTTGACTATCGTAATTGATAATATGTAATTTTGGGAAGCATTCTTTCTTTATTAATGATAATTTGAAACATCCTATATATATATATATATATATATATATATATATATATATATATACCATCTTCATAAAGTTCAATAACATTAGGAAATACATGAGTTGTCATTATTGTTTTAAATAGATTATCATTAACTTTACGAGTTAATTCTTTAACTAAATAGAATAATAAAAATAATAATAATAATAATAATAATAATAATAATAATAATAATAATAATAATAATAATAATAATAATAATAATAATAATAATAATAATAATAATAATAATAAATATAATAATAATAATAAATATAATAATAATAATAATAATAATAAATATAATAATAATAATAATAATAATAATAATAATAATAATAATAATAATAATAATAATAATAATAATAATAATAATAATAATAATAATAATAATAATAATAATAATAATAATAATAAATATAATAATAACAATAATAATAATAATAATAAAAATAATAATAATAATAATAATAATAATAATAATAATAATAATAATAATAATAATAATAATAATAATAGAAAAAATACTCCAATAAACATTTAATACAGCTAAAGAATCGAAAACACCATTTTCAAATAACTTTATAAAAATCATAGAATTGTACTGAGAAAAAAAAACTAAATTAAATTATTTAGTTTATAACATTTATTTATTTACATGTATTTAAAATTACTTGAGGAATTAACAAATGCAATGGAAAACATAATAATTGAAATATACCATACTCTGAAAATACTTTATTAATACTATTTAATATATATTAGTATAAATTCATATTATAAAATAATATAATTATTTACGTGAATGTTTTATCTTTTGTTTTATCTATACATAATAATAATAAATTACCATTTTATAATATATATATATATATATATATACTATCATATTCAATATAGACATCATCAACTAATGCATATTCATCGTCTGTCAGATAAATGCTTACTTCTGAATAATCATTTGAATATATAACTTCATTAACTACATATTTATATAATTTAGGTAATTCATTCTTTTCTCGTTTTTCATTATAAGAATTAATCAAATCACGTGAATAATAATATTTATTAAGATCTAAAGAAGAAATCTTATTATATTCATTCATATCGGATTCTGTATAATACTCATATTTTTTACGTTTAGATATTCTAGGTTCATCATTATCTAATAAGCGAGCATATTCCATTATATAATCATCACTATTTGGATTTAATAATAATTCTGTTTTCTTATAATGTATAATTACTATGTATATATTTGTTAATAATATAATAATATATATAAATACCAGTTATCTTTACTTGTTTTAATGAAGGGAATATATCTTTAATACACGATGGACATATATATTCTAATGGAATATTTGATGCATAATAATCTATATATATTAAAATATATTATATTATATATATGTTTACATGCAATATTAACTGTAGTTATATTCATCATTTTAAAAAGAGGAGAATAATATAATAATTCTTCTTTTCTTTGGAATGTTAATAAGTCTATATATATATATTATAAATATTTGTACATACCATCCACAAGTATTTCCTTCTCTTCTAAATTGAATAATTCTATAGGTATACGTGATTCTTTGTCTTTACAATAATATCCAGATACATCACAATTATTGTCTTCTAAATATTTATAGAATAATTCTTTAACATGAAATAATAAATCACTTTGAATAACGTTATTTATCGTAATTGAATATTCAATAAGTGTTTTATATATATCATAACTATCTCGTAGATTTAATGAATCAATATCCATGTTTTCTTCCATCAAAAAATCAATCACGCTTTTCATGCTTAATGAAGGCATATCTATGTAATAACTACCATCCTCATATTTCTCAGAGTGTTCAATAATATCACGAAAGGGTAATTGCTGATATTTCTCAATAATTTCTTTAGGAATCCATAATTTTGTCTCATCCTGGAATGTAAATAAATCTAGAAAAGCAAATAAATATTTCGTAATCATATTTAAATGCACTTCTCTTCAACAAGTTGAAATTTATTGCCTAACATCACTCGAATTCAACTATAATGACAAAATGATCATATAATAGTATGCTTAAAAGATAGTATTACAAATAAATAATAAATAAATACTATTTGAATAACTATAATATCTTATAATTATAAATAATCATTGAGATAACAAAGAATAAAACTTGCTCTTTTTCAACATCATAAATTCACGAATATATGTAATTGATCACTAAAATTTTTTATATTTTTCAAAAATTTGGCTATTCAGTCATTTTCAGATAATTTTCATATTTTTATTAAAATATTTTAAAACAACGTTTTTTCAATGAATTATTCTTTCTTATCTCAAAAATATATTCATTATGTATTTTCCCCTAGATCTTGAATACCTTCCTAAACAATAATATGAAAATTAATAGTAATTAATTCATTTTTATTCTATAATATGGTGTACCCTTTTATTTAATCTGTAGTAATGATATAAGCGCTTCACTAGATATTGAGCTGTTGCTTGCTCTACAAAAATTAACCTATTATGAAAAAAATTGATAAGATTATCGCCTTTCTTTATCAATACTCATCTAGATATCATTGCAAACAAAATAATCTATTCTCAGAATATTATTAATTTAGTTACTATGTCAATTTTATATCAAATTTCTATAATGCATTTGATTTCTTCTTCAAGTTACTTTATATAACAGAATGGTGTTCAGAATTATTTTTCTTTTTTATCCGAATATGATCAGTTTATTAAAACAAATAGGTGATAAATAAAACAATTGTTTTTGTATAAAAGCAAATTGATATCTTTGAATACTAATGATGTGTTCCTTTTAATATAATAATTAATGAATGCATATTATGAAATACATCCTCTTTCCTATTATTATACAAATATAAACTTTATTGAATTTATTGATTATTAAGAATTTAATGGTTAATTAATATTTTAAAGTATGAAGATATCAAACGAACTACATATATATACTTATTCATTTATTTATATATAGAATATATTCTCTATTCTCACAAATTCTAATTGATTCATTGTTATTATACAACTTTTTTCAATATAAAATATTTTTACATATTTTGTTGTTAACAGTTTCTTTCTTGATGCCAATTTTGTCTCTGCAACAAATGTCATAACAATTTGTGACACTTATTCTATTTTTGGTAGTCACATTTTATGAACAAATATTCATTCATATTAAATCGAGATAGAAATATATTTTCATTTTTTAAATAGTAAAAATCACAAGACATTAAAAGTTACTATTCTCGTTGATTATAGTAAATAACTATGAAATTAGAATTTTATTTGATATTATATTATATATAACAATTATTTATTTTTAAAAAATGGTTTTAAAGTGTTCGCTAATAATATATGTAGCATATAGAAGGAATCCAATTGATTTGTTAAAAGGTCTTGTGTCATATAAATTATAATAACAAAACAACATGTATATGAACTAATATTTAACAATTATAAAGGATAAATATATTTTATTAGTAATTATATATATAATAAAAAGATATATAAAAAAATGAAGTGATTCTAAAAATTATAAAATATTAAAAAAATATTGTATTTGGGTTGATAAGAATGAAGTATGAAGAAAGAAAACAAATAACATATATAATAAAATTAATGTACTATAGAACATAGTAATAAGTACGATAACAATAGTGTTTATGTATATTATGTTTCGGAATGTATATTGATAATAATATATGTTAATAATAAATACTAATATCAATAATTAAATTAATTTCAAAAACAGACATAAGTATAAGAATATACATAAATATTATATATTATTATCATAAAAAAAGAACTTATATAAATATATAGAGTGACATATAAAAAAAGATACTTAAAAATGAATATTTCTTCAAAAAACATTTCTTCAAAAAAAACATAAATTGAAAAAAAAATTTTTATATTTTAACAGAATAGGAATCAGATATATTAATTATAAATAGTAGATAAATGATGATAAAAATAACTTTAAAAAATAAAAATATATAAATGATTAGACATTTAACTAAAAATGTTATTCAATTGTCATTTATAATTATAAATGAAAAATTATTTAATTTGTATTATATAAAATAAATAAATAAATAAAAAGATAAATAAAGGAAAAAAATATGTATAGAAATTATTCAATTATCAATAATATTAATAGTTATATATATTAATAGTTATATATAAAACTATATATAATAGAAATATATACAGCTATAATAATAAAATTTGGATATAATATTTAATAAATATTTATATTAACCAGAGAACATCATACATATAATACTATCATATTTGAATTGAATTCTCTTAGAGAGTAATTCTTTTAATAATGTTGTATCTACCAGAGTTATCGGCAAATTATTATCAAGAATTTCTTTAGGGAATAAAACTTTAAAATTAATTACAATATATTGATCTACAGGATCTATGCTTGAAGATATATCATTTAATTGTAATTTAGTGATAGGAGAAGTTATAGATATTAATATAGATCTATATAGAGTAATAAATGTATCAGGATTAATCCATGAAGAATTAATACCAAAGAACAATATGCTTATTGTGTTTCTTTGAGTTGATTGCTGATTTCTTGTTAAGACAGATATTAATGAATAATCTAGTCCTTGTAGCTTACAAAAATAGGTAAAAGAATATGAATTATCATTATTAGCATAAGAATGATAACTATTTAATGAAACATGTGTAGAATAATCTGTATATTGACAGTCTCCTTCATTTTTAGTAGTAATACTATTTGTAAGTGATGATTCAGGATAAAATAGAGAAGTAGGTGATGAAGTAATAGTATTAATATATAATTGTGGTTTTGAAGAAGATGAAGAAGAATAAAAATCTATATTTGAACCATAATATACATGAAGAAGAAGAGAATTTATAGACTATATATAATATAATATAAAGAGAATAAATATATATATATATATATATATATATATATATATATACTTCATCGTTAGTTGTATAGTTTGTGGTTAGAAGAAGATCTGTAAGTTGATATTTAAAAGTATTTACAAAGGTTCTTGCTAAAGATTCTAATAAAGAATAAATATCATCAATAGTTGTCATTAATTGCATAGAATAATCTAATGATTCTAAAGCTTTACCAGGAATAGAAACTGGTTTAGGATAACAAAGATCTTTATGAATATCATTAGACCATGTAGGTGTATTAGATATATAATCACATAAGACATGATAATAACCATATTGATTGTCATTAGTACAATTAACAACTGCAATCATTCCAACTTTAGTTGCAGGATATATAGAAGAATCAATAGTAATAGTAGTACATATAGCATCCTTAGAAACACATTGATTCTTATATACATATGCATTATCATTACAAAGAGTACATTGTATATTATTACCATTTAATGAAGTTACATAACCATTTATACACTCTTCACATTCATTACCATTATAATAAGTAGTACCAGTACAAGGAGTAGAACTAAATATACATTCATTACTATTAGATTCTTCCCATTCACCTTTATTATTACAATATCTTTTAACAAAACCTTCATATCCAATAGGACATGTTGAACTATAGGCATATGTTAACATTTTAGTTTGAGGCCATATTCCATCAGATTCACAAATATTTTCTTCAATAGATATATCAATTTCATAAGTTGTTTCAATATTATCTTTATTTATAAATGATAAACTATATGTAGTAGTAGTAGAAACAGTAGTAGGAGTACCATAGAGTTTTCTAGATGTAGTATCCATTGTAATGCCTTCAGGAAGAGAAGGAGTAATAGAAAGAATAACATTATTAGCATCAGTAGTATAGTATTGCTCATATTCATGATTCACAAACATAATAATATGTGTATTTTGGAAATGAATTTCTGAAGGTAGAATAGACATACATATATTATCTCCTTCTATAGTTTGTAACCCACTAGAAGTACATAAACGTTTAGTATTACTAGTATATCCTTGAGGACATATTTTATATGAATATTCATCTATTAATGCATAAGACCATCCATTTATTTTACATGAATTAGGATTTATATAACTAAAATTAAGTTCATTTAAGCATACCATTTCTCCATCAGCAAAACCATAAATATCTTCACCACATTTTGTTACATAAAGACGATAAGAAGAATAAATTTCTTTATTATTAATTTCTTTATTTAAATTATAATATTCAGGATCTTGATCATTTATTTCATCTAATTCTACAAATGTATTCCAATTATCATTTGATGCTTCTATCTTAAAGGATATAGGAATATAAGATTGATAATAATTATTATCTGCAAGTACTTGATAATGATTATATGTAATCATAATATCATTAGAAATAGTATATTTAAAAATACTATCAACACAATTACGACTTGCTAAAACATAACTACCTGCTATACCATCAGTAATATCACTTAAAGGATAATCTTCATCTATTATACCATTTAAAGACCATTCTCCATTTATTGTAGGAGAATCATTATTTATTAAAAAGTTTAATGATATATAAAAGCCATTAGATGGTTGAATAATAGTATTTTGTTTATGTATTTCAATAGCTATAATGTTATCACCAATAAAAAGTAATTTAGGATTCATAAATACACTGATAATAGACCTAATTGATTTATATTCATTATATTCAGAAGTAGCTAATGTATTATAATTAATAGTATCGCTATTAATCATATTAAATCTTCTTATTTCTATTCCATTTATATACAGTATCATTCCTGCAAATGTAGATATATTTATATCAAATCTATTTATATTAGTTGGGATATTCTCTATAGTATAATGTATTCTATAATATTGAGTAATGCTATCTTCAGGAACATCAGGAAGAGAAGAAGAAGAAGGAACAGTAGACCATATATTATCATTAAATAGATTAGTATTCCAATGTTTAGGAGGAGTTATATTATCATAAGAATAAGCAATAGGCATCTTAGAAGAGTCAACAAATTGTTTAAAAGATAAATACATTGTTTGTCCAAATTCTAAATATCCAAAATATTTATTATTAATATAAATAGATGATTTTAGTTTATTACTAGAGATAGTTCCTGAATATTTCAATGTATATTGATTTGGATTTAAGCAACTAATATATTCTTCAGAATGTATTAAACCAAGATTATATATAGGATGACTGAAAATACCTTCATTAACATTACTCATTGTAACTGTATTATCATCTGTTGTAAAATCTAATTGTATATTCACAAGTGTCTTTGGAAATAAACATGATTCTATTTGAATTGTAAATATAGTTGTTTGTGTTGAATCTAAAATAGAAATACCAGTAATCCTATACTCTGTAGTTCCTTCTGTTCCATGAATAATACCATAAATTAATCCTGAATTTATATCTAATGAAATTCCATCAGGAAGAGATGGAGTAATAATAAAATCTTTATAATATTCAAAATTTGTAATAGAAACAGCGATTGTAGTATTATCATATACAATAGATGGATTAGAAGAAAGAGAAAAAGAAGGTAAAGATTCAGGTATTAAATCATCTACAAAATATTCAATTTCACTAATATAATAATTATTAGTCTTTTTGTTTGTATTACTATTTGTAAATGTGAATTGTAGTTTATTAATAGAATAATTAACATTTGATAAGAAGAAACATTGTCTTTTAGATTCAAAAGAAGAACTGAATGCAGAATTCACTGTAGAATGAAGATTTGTTTTATATACCTCATAAATAGATTCTACATACCAAGCAGTAGGTGCATAATAATAATCATCCCCATAAGTTATACAATATCTAGTAATATTCTTATATCCATCAGTAGTATATAATAACAATTCAAGATTCCTTCCAGTAACAGTGTTAAATATACCATAAGTTGAACTATCAAAATCTATGATATCAGTAGGATTAACGGTTGTTCTTGCATTACTAGAAACAGAAAACTCAGCATATACAGGAAGACTAGAATCAACAAACATAAGAAGAGATGCATCAAAATATATATTTATATCATGATTCTTATCAAATATTAAAACAGAAATAGTAATAGAATTTAATTGATCAAAAACAGAAAGAGGACCTGCTGATGTTTGTTGTATATATGTAGAAGAAGTTGTAGATGATTGATAATTATATAAAAACCCATCCACTGCTACTAAATGATCATTTATATAAATTTTTGTATTAGATAATGATTTATAACTTAATATAAAACCTTTTTGATTTATAATAGAAGGAATATTAATAGTTTTACGGAATACAAAAAATTGATTCGTATCAGTAGGAGTAATAGGATTACCACCATTAGTAGTAGACCAAGTAGAATCATCAATAGAAGATCCATACCATTCTGTAGGTATAGAATCATAAGTATTATATTTCCATTGAGATTTCATTAATATGGAGTAAAAAGTATTAACGTAATGAATTTCAGGAGTCTTATTCATAATTTTCATTTTTGTTATATTTATTACATTATTATTTATATCATCTATTCTAGAAATAATCATATATGAATGTGTATTCCAAATTTTATTATTTGTTGATGATAATTCAAAAGACCACGTACCTATAGGACCATAATAATCATAATTTTGATTCAAATCATTATCTTGAATTAATGTAGCTATCTCATTTCCATCTTTTGATTTAATAATTACTTTTTCATAAGAAGCAGAAGCTGTTGTGATTCTATTAATACGTATATGTGCACAAATATCTGGATAACATAATATTTGAAGAGTAAATACATATTTACCGGAAGAACTACCATATATATCATAATTATAAGAAAGAGTATATTGAGTATTTACAACTTCTTTAGGAGTACCAGAAAGAATACCATTAGAAGATAAAAATAAACCAGTAGGTAAGTCAGGAGATATATTACAATTCGATAATGAAGAATATATTATTGAAGAGAAATCAATAATTTTACCATTGAAAAAGGCATACATAGTGTATGTAGGAAGAATATCCTGTAGTTTTCGAGAGGAATGTACAGAGACGGTATCCATAGAATCTATAAAGCATATACTATTAATATATTTATATATGTATATACCTTTAGAATTCGTAATATAAGTAAGAATATCAAAAGAAGAAACAAGTTCAGGATGATCAGCAGTATTATGTAATTCAATAGCTATTTTTAATGTAGTAAGAGAAACAGAGGAAGTAAGTAATTCTTTAGGAACGATAATATGTTTATAAGTAGAAACATCTTCAAGAGATTGAGAAGAAGTATATTGAGTGGCGTTTGAGGATCTATATATAATTGTTATATATATATATATATATATATATATATATATATATATATATATATATATATATATATATATATATATATAAATTAAACATACTTAGGTAATAAATAAGTATACACTTGAATTTCATTTACATAAACAATAAATTCACTTTGACTTTGAACAGCTAACTGAAGAATAGTAAAATAGTTATCTACAGTTATATCCTTTCTAAAATAAACACTATAGCCAGCATTCTTTATTTCTTTATTCTTATAGTCTTCACCCCATTCTTCTATCTTATTCTCCTTCCAAGAAGCAGTATCAACATTAGTAGAATATTTCCAATTAGCACTTGAATCAACAAGAGAAGATACTAGATAAATACATATATACATTAATTAAAAACAATAATACACTATTAAATATATGTATTTTTTCTTTTCTGTACCATACCAGTTTGATTAGGGTTTACTAAGTTTTCTATTAATAATAGTTGATTGCTTGAATAATTTGAGTAGCATTGTTTCTTTTCTTTTCTTTTCTTCCTTTATCAACTAATAATTCAATCATTTCTTTCTCGAATATTTTAATATCAATAATCTTATCTTTTTATATCTATAGTTCCATTATTTATATATTTAATATATTCATATTTCTTATTCATATATAAACTATCAGTTATATGATTATAATTAATAAATCCATTATTATAATTTTTAACATAATCATTCCATAATCCATTCTTAACTAAATATTCTTTAATACTATCATTCTTCTTTCCATTAATAATCAAAGAAACTTCATCTCCTTCTTCATATTTCTTCATCTTTCGATCTCTTCTTTCTCTACAATTTATTAATTCTAAAGGAATCACTAAGCCACAAAATTCAAATAAATTTAATAAATCTAATTGCTGCTCATAAGAAAATTGATCAAAATCTACTTTCTTTCCATTCAAATAATCTAATAAATAGTAAATAAAAATATAATTTCCAGGATAATCAAGATATATAGATCCATCATTTGTTCTAAGTTCCTCATCACGTTGTTCTTCAATAAAAGAACCTCTTAAAGAATCTAAAACAGATTTCGATATTTGAAAAATAGGACCATTATTCGTAAATCGTATCAAATCCATATCATTATCATTACTATCATCCATATTGGCATTCATATCTTCATTATTATTACTTTCATAAACACATTTATTTTCAAATTCATTATTATTACCTTTCTTTTCGATATAATCATCTCCTATATGCTTTATAAGTCTATTAATCGATATTCCAGAATGTATACCAAGATTCATTACTGATCCAAATACACGAACTACGTCTTTCATCAATTCTTCATATACATTGATATCCTCCTTCAATTACTTAAACCAATTGACATCAAAAATAACAACTTTTCTTTCACTACAATATAAAAATCAAATAACAAAAAATTAAAATTTTCATTTCTTTTTTTATATTTTCTAATATAATTCAGATTTTATATTCAAACATATTTATTTGTTGGTCTCCTTATATACTCTTCATATGAATAATTATCATAAATAACACATATATTCAATATCATCACAATTACAAAAATGATTCTCTACGAATATCATCCAATTCATGCTCTAAATCACTCAGAAAAGCTAAACAATTATAAAAAACAAATAAAGATTTCAAAATATAACGTTTATTTTCATTCTCATATACAATTTAGTCTTATATCTGATAAATGATATCACTGAACAAATTACAATCATAAACTATTATTAAAAATTAAACTGGTTCTAATTCTCTTACTCAAGAAAAACTAAATTTAAAAAAACTTAAAAAAACATAAGTTTTTTATTCTTATAGTTTCAACAAATTTATTAAACTATCAAATAATTCTATAAAAAGTATATACAATATCTATAGTAATTCATAGAATATAGAATATTGTTAATATGAGTACTCCGTCAACAATCACTTTGAGTGATTCTAACTCAAAAAGTAATATAAAGTTATATTTGTAATCTAAGTACTATAGATACTATTCTATTTATCTTTCAAGATGAAATTAAGATTGATATTCCAATTGACATTTTAGAATTATGTCCAGAGTCAATATTGAGTTTGACATATACTTCAGAAGACTCTTTAGATAATGAAGATCATTCTTGCTATATTGATTACCCTTCCTATTCCATAGAAAAAGTGATTTCCTATCTCGAAGGAAAACTTTCAATTGATTGTTCATTGTCTATTACTGAACTGTGTAACATGTATAAAGCATTTTATATTTTCTGTCTTCATGGAGCTTTCTCCCATTACTTTGAGTTATCCAATATTATACAACAAGCTCTTCAAACGTTTTTAAAGAAAAATAATTGTACAATGTATGTTCATTTATATATATATATATTTTCATATATTTTTTATAATAGTTGTAAAAAAACAATATCTTCTGATATTACTGAATATATATTGATTATTGAAGGTAAATAATTTTATCTATATATATCAATATACAATAATAATAATTAAAATTATAGGTATTATCTCAGAAGAACGAAATAAAAAATTTCTTGAATATTCCTGTTTATTCGAACTAATGAATATCACACGTGTTCATCTAAAATGTATATTTTAGCATTTCAATGGTTATATATATTATTATAATATAATTCTTTATATATAGATCATTATTCAAATGAAATATCTTATGAATATATATATCCATCAAATATACATGAACTATTTCCACGATTATTAAGATATGATATAGAATGTATGTATTTATTTTATTTAATAAATTATTTTTATTTCAGATTATAATTGATATTAATTATTTATATTCTATAATTAATATATATATAGTAATCTATTATCCAAGTACTAAAACAATAAAAATAAAGAATGGAGATTATTTATATGATTATTTTTCTAGATGTGATTATTCAGATAAACGTATTTATATATATATAATATATACTTATATTATTAGGGAGATATGGTGGATATATAATAGATTATATTCCAAATCGTCGTTTCCCTCCTCTTAACATCAATAAAGATCCTATTGAAGAACAAAAGAAAATAATAAAATTTCAAACAGAAATTGAAGTTGTAGCAGAACGTATAAAAAATGATCTAAGTACTTATTCAAAAAAGACAAAGAAATCTAAAGAAAACATTGTTTCGAATTCTGATTATTCATTTTCATCAATATCAGATGATAATTCTATCTCTTCTGTTGCTTCTAATCAACCTATATCTGCCAATATATCAACTAAAGAAAATAATTCTTTAAATTCGGATAAGATGATTGATTCTTTGTCTTCTTCAATTAATAACAATTCTCAGAACCATTTTTCTTCTCTTCTTAAATCTTCTGTTTCTCCTCCTTCTCCGTTTCTTCCTCCTCCTATTATTACAAATATTTCTTCTTCTTTTCTTCATCCTCATATTTCTCCTCCTTCTCCTCCTTCTCATATTTATCCTCATTCTCCTTCTTCTCCTACACTTCTTGACTTTCCTCTTTCTCCTTCTTCTTCTTTTCTTCATCCTCATATTTCTCCTCCTTCTCCTCCTCCTCATATTGACCATCATGTTTCTATTCCTTCTCTTATTTATCCTCATACCTATCCTCCTCCTCTTCCTTCAATTCTTTCTCCTCCTTCATTTTTTTCTTCTTCTATTGTTTCTCCTTTCAATGTTGCTTCTTTTTTTCCATTTATCTCTAATTATCCTTTTGTTATTGAAAGTGATAATGATCCATATGAAGATTTTCATTTTATTTCCAGATACTATTCATCAGATATAATTGTTCAATACCCTTATTATTATTCAGATACTTATAATAATCACATATTAAATGATAATAATTATCAAGATAATTATAATGTTATATCTACAAAAAAATCAACGTTTTATTTTCATTTCAAAGATAATAATGATAGTATATATCTTAATTTTTTAAAATACAATATATATATATAGTAATTGACTATGAACACCCTATATTAGAGTATCTATTTATTATATATATGTATAAATATAATTTATTTTTATAGAATTCCTTTTATTCCTCCAGATTCAATACTTACTTATATATTAAATATGCCAATTTGTAAGCATCTTAAAGAGATTTGTGTTTCAGATAGTATATATATAATTATTTACATATATAAATCTTATTATATTATTATAATAGAAAAGATATTTTGGGAACTTCAAATAGTAACTCCTCCATTATTAACATCTTTTCTAAATGGTCTTTTTGATCTTCATACAACTATCAATTTAACTGATTGTATATATATTTATTATATGATTGTTAATATATATATTTTTTTCTATTATAAATATATATATAGTGATAGATAGAAGTTCTTATGGTCATTATAAACAATTTCTAGAAGATTATATTTCTACTCATATATTTCCAAATGTAACAACACTTCGAATTGATAGTATATATACATTATTATTATTTTTTAATTATTTTATGAATATATATTATTTATATATATATATTATTATTAATATACAGATAGAGGGAATAAGTCATTTGATGAGAAAATGTTTAATCGATTTCTTTTATTATTTACTTCTGAACATTTCCCAAAATTACATATTTATGATCTTCAACATTATTCTATAAAGAATTATGAATTTGTTACAAGTATAGATAGTATACTTCAAATACCATTAATAGAACAATTGGATACTATGTATATGACTATATCAACGGAACAAGAAGTATCATCAAGTCAATCTAAAAAGAAATCATACCTTGATTCAATATTACAAACAATAAAGAAATTAAATAATAATACAAACTATCAACTATGTTGTATATACTTATTATTATATATTTATTGTATTCTATCTATAGTTAATAATTTCATTTTCTTTAAGAATGATATACTATCAGAATTATTATTTCAAAAGAATGTTATCTTTAATAAAACCTCTTTTTATTGTATACTCATTTTTAAACATATATATATTTTAAATAATACCTATATATAGTAGATAATAGTACTATTGGACTTATATCCTCAGAAGATACACACTTTTTGAAGGATTATGAGTTTAAAGAATTATATATTCATGACAAAGAAGCAGGTATATTTTTATATTCTTTCATTATATATCAATAAACCCAGATTTATAGTAATCATGAATATTTTATTTATTATTTAATATATTTATAATTTTTCCTTTCATTTTAAACTTATATCCTTTTTTTAAATTTTTACGTTATAAATAGTTAGAAATGATTATGAAAAATCAAAATTAGAGTTATCAATTTTAAGGAATGGAAATAAAAACATAAATAAATATCAAGATCAATTGGAAATATGTATTTGTTAAGATTATTATTTTTCTTATTATATCTATAATAAAAACTATATTTAGTTATATATTCATCTGTATTCTCTCCTAATGAAGTCAATAGTTTTACTAATATTATGAATTCATTAAATACGGAACATATTGAAACGATTACTTTTTCTTGTATATATATTTATATAGTATCTATATTTTTCTTTCTGTTTATTTTCATCTTATTTAATACTATATATGATAGTGTTTTTATTCTTATATATATATAGTTCGAGAAAACTATCACATTTCATTACCTGACTTTGTTTCTAGTTTTAAGAAAGCTAATTATCCTCATTTAAAGAAATTAACTATTAGTATATATATATATATATTCATTCTTTATTAATCAATAATACTTTTATATTAACTATTTATTATTAATCATTCAAATTATAGCATATATTAGTATGTTTGCAGGCGTAACCCTTGAAGATATAAAAATAAATACAAAGAATATGTCTTTGTTATTATCATGCTTTTCAAATAGTCTTAAAGAATTAAATTTAGATTGTATATTCTAATTTTTCTTATTTTTAATATATATATAGTAGAACCAGATTATTATTATTTGTCTTATTTTTATTATATATATAGTAGAACCAGAAAATGATTATATGGAAACTATTTTGAAAGAAACAGTTAATTTTCCGTTATGGGAGAATATAGAATCTCTTTCTTTTCCAACAGGTAAATATAGTTTATGTAATATAATATCAATATAATATAATATAATATTTATATATATATAGGACGTTATCATCGTGTCACTTGTCTTTTTGATTTTTTTTGTAATAATTTTATAAATAATAAATTATTACAATTGGAATCATTAGTTCTTACTGGTATTTTATATTATCTTTATTTTTTATTATTATCATTAATAATAATTGCTATAATTAAATCTCTATAGGTAAAAATGATTATGAACAGGACTATTTACTTTTTATTCATCAATTATTGAATGATTTAAATATATATAATTCTAAATCAATAATTGATGAGACTGAAAAATCTCAAAGCTTTTATTGTATATATTTGTCTATATTCTCTTCCCTACAATAAAGTGATTATTCTCATTTTTCATATATATGTATTAGCAACTTTATATCTATCTAGGTGTTGACTGTATATATCAAGTCAAGGATATTATATGTAATTTTGAATCATTACAATTAAAATATCAAGAACCAATAAAATATATACATATGTCAAGAAGATTTGAGCATTTTGTTGAATTTAATAAACGATATTGGAATTCTATATATATCTTGTTACAAACACAAAATATGAATTCCTTAGAATCTTTATATATGTATATATATGAAGAGAATGACTTAATAAAAACTGAAGAACTTTTTAATGAAAAGAACTTTCCTAATATGAAGGAGTGTACAATTTATGTAATAGGTATATTTATATATATTATATAGATAAACTTTTAATCTATATATATACATATATTTATATATATTTATATATATTATATAGATAAACTTTTAATCTATATATATACATATATTTATATATATTTATTCAATAATAGTATATATATTAAATTTATTATAGAATCACTCTTTATGACAGAATCATGTGAAGTTTTGAAGAAACAAGCGAAAGAATCAAGAAATTCATTTGTTGTTGATTCTTTTATTTTAGAATAATGGTGATTCCTTTTAAAGTTAATATATTTTACTATAGTTATATCTACTTATTTTTAATACTCATATATATATATATATTTTTATGTGCCATTTATAATCGCTTTAACTACTTTTATATCACATTTTATGTTTTTTTATTTTATTTAAATTCAATGACTTTTAACAACTTAATCTCAAGGATATTGTCATGTTAATACTTTAATATCTTTTTATTCTAACTTTATATATACAAATATAAAATTTTATAATTTTAAATAAGTATCACAAAGTCTTGTGATACTTATAACATAAATAAAAATGCTTAAAAGTAATTATACTTAATTAATGGTAGTTTGTAAGAAATATAAGCATCTATTAGTTATTTATTTTTAATACATATATATAGCAATACGAAAAGGTCAACATAAAATAAAAAACTATTCCACTTTCTATTTGATATAGAACACTATTATATGTCAATGTTATTCAATAAACATAATTTTAAAAATTATTAATTATTCATTTGTATAATCATATTTAAATACACTGATATCATATAGAATAAACATTTAAAACAAAAAGTGCGAATATATTAAAAAAATAAATTAACAAAAATTAAGTGTTATAAAAATAATTAAATATATAATTAAAGTATGATAGAAATATATAAAGAAGATATATAGAATGTGAAACTATATATAGAATAATGATATTAAAAAATAGAAAACAATTAGAAAATATAGATTTAAAATAATTTAAATTTGTAAAAAACATGATTCTTTCTAATAAATATTGAATATGTCATTGCTTGTTTATATATATTAATAGTCTTTTTCGATGAATTTAATATAGTTGAATCTAATATATAATAATCATAAATATATAATAATCATAAATATATATATATATATACCATATCCACAAGTAAATTCTTTTAATTTAGGTATTTTACCTGATAAAACTAAATCCAATACATTAAATAATAATGTATCCTTATGAAAAACTGAATAAAAAGAATATTTTAATAATTATAATGATATATATATTAACGTACATATATCAAAACTTCTTAAATTTGGTATTTGTTGTTGTTTAATACATTTAATAAATGATTTAATTTCATATTCAGATATTGATTTATCTTTATATATATATATATATAGATAATAATCAGTAATACAGCATACCTTCTTGTTTAATAGCAATAGTTTCTACAGATAAATCAATAGTATCTTTTATTTGTCGAATAGATTCGTTGGGATTAAAAACGAAAGAACGACGATTTCTATCTTCTTCTAGAAAAGAATTCAAATAACAATAATAAATTATTAATATAACATTTATATACCAATCAAATATATAGTACTTAATGATGGGAAATTAACATGAGTATTATATAAGAATAAAGTATCCATAAAATTATTGAAACATTCACTTGATTTTACAGCTATATAAAAATATAAAATAAAAAATATTAATTCAAAAAAATATATATTAATAGTGATGAAATAATTCATAATAAAATAATTTTGATATTTTTAATATATATAGTTGATTATCATTATTTTATGTAATCAAATTTTCTTAAACATCAAAATATATATCATAATATTTATTAACAAAAAAATGTTAATAATAAATATTATACTTTACTATAATATATAAATACAGATTTTAATGATTTTCAATTTAGGAAAATTATTCTTAGTATATAATTCGAAAAATGTCTTTATTTGTATATCATCTATTTCTAAATAATAATTATATAGTTGTTTATTACAAATATTAATTATAATAACATAACAATAAATATAATAATAAATACAATAATAACTAATATATATCAAAACTTAATTCAGTTGCATTTTGGAAACCTCCATTTTGAATTAATTGCATTATCATATTATCATGAATATATCCTAAGAAGCATTAATCATAATTATATTATTATTTATATTAACAATAATTTATATTAATAATAATAATAAAAAATGATGTTCATTAATATAATTCTGACTATATATATACCTTTAAATATAATAAACGAAGCTTTACGAACTATTTTTATAAGAATATTTTGGAAAATAGAGAAATATTCAATTTCAATATTCTTTTCAGTTTTCGGTACTATATAAATAGATAAATTGTTAGATAGATATAATGCTAGTATATACAATCAATAGTTAAATATTTTATGCTATTAAATGTGTTATCGTTAATTAGAGTATCAATTCTTTTTAATTCATTTATACATATATAATTCTCAACTATATATATAATATAATACTAATAATAATACATGTATATATAATTATACATGAAAGACAACAGTCTGCTAGCTTTTGTAATATACTACTATTAAATAGATGTTTAAAAGCATCTTTAGTATCAAATAATTCTTGAGTTTCATCATTATTATTTTCATTATCATTATTATCATTTGTCTCATCATCATTTTGATAATAATAATAATATGATTCAACTTCTTTATAATCATCATTCACATAATAATCTATATAGTATATAATTCTTCTATATAAATATATACTAACAAAGAACATTTTGAATGAGTCAACTTTTACGTTTCTATTTTCAAATTCTTGTAATATATGATCAAATACCGGATTATATTTTTTAAGGGAATAAAGATCTATTAAAAATAAAAATAAAGAATAAACAGATATTTTTTAATATTTGAAATATATATGAAATATACTTGTAAGACTATTTGTATATGTAAAAAGACCTCTATCAAATATTTCCTTCATATGAGGAAATTTATAAATAATAGCAGCTATATATATATAAAAATATTCAATGATTATAATTTACATATAATAAATTTTATTAAATATTAAATATATATATACAGCTTGAAAAAATATGAATTGAATGATTATAAGCTAAATCATCTAAATAGATTGCAATTTCTTCTTCGTTCTTATACAATATATATGTTACATTTATTGTATTAATCTCTGATAAGATTTGTTTAGGAATTCGTTGATTTAGAATAAGTCTACCTGTAATATATATTTCTTTATTAATAAATAATATATATATATACTCTCTTTATAAGTAAGAATATGTAATTTTGGGAAGCATTCCTTCTTAATTAATGATAATGTGAAAGTTTCTATATATATATATATGTATATCATAAGTTAATATATACTATCATCAACAATGAGTTCAGTAACATTAGGAAACACATGAGTTGTCATTATGTTTATAAACTCATCATTACTAATTAATTTATTGAATTCTGTAACTATATAAAGAGCATCATTAAACATAATAAATAAATAACAATATATACTCCATCTTATTGCTATTGAGGTGAGAGAATCAAAATAACCTTCTTCAAACGCTTTCATAAAAATAATAGCAAATTGCTTGTCGATATAAGAAATTTTATCTATATATTGAATATCAAATAATTATAAATATTTTCTTTTTTATAAATTTATTTATTTACCTGATTGAATATTTAACTTCGAAAAATGAAAACTAGATGGAAAATGTAATAATTGAGCTAAACCAATTTCTGTATTAATTTTGGAATTATATCTATACAAATATATTTAAAATAAAAGTGTTTAACATATATAATTATAATATAAATACGAGAATACCGAGAGTGTCATGTCATCTGTAAATATAATTTTAAGACAGATATATATATATATATATTTAATAATATAAATAATATATAAATGTTAAGTATATATAAATATAAAAAAATACTACCATAATTAATAGCTACACTATCTTTAAGTGAATAATAGATATCTTGACTAATTTTAACTTGTGTATAATCATCTGAATATACAGCTGGTTCAAGAATAGCTTCATAAAGTTTAGGTAATTTATTTTCAGTTTTTCTATCAGAATAAGAATATTTAATATGCCAATCAACATTAGTATTCTTTATATCAAAAGAATTATTCTTATTATATTCATCCATCTCTGACTCAGTATAATAATCAAATTTCTCATCATCATCTATTCTGTTACCATTATTTTCACAAAAATTAATATATTCATGTATATATTCATCAGTATTTGGATTCAATAATGTATCACCTTTCAAATAGTTTGTAACCACTATATATATATATATAGTTATATATAATATATACCACAAATGTTTAGTTTTTTAACTGATGGAAATATATCTTGAATACACGACGGATAAATATATTCTGATGGAATATTTGGTGCATATTGATCTATATATATAATTATAATTATTTATTGTATTCTAATTATATATATATATATACATGTAATTTTAAGATTAGCAATATTTGACATTTTAAAAAGAAATGAATAACGTAATAATTCTTCTTTTCGTTGTGGAGTCATTAATCCTATATATATATATATGAATATATATATATATATATAATTACCATTTAGATTTATTATTTGCTGGTCAGAATAAAATAGCATCTCATGTGAATTCAGCAAAGCAAATTTATCAAAAACAAAATATTTATTTTCTTTCAAATAATCATAGAATAACTTTTTAATATGTAATAATAAAACATTTTGTTTTATGTGATCAAATACAACATGATATTCATCAAGTGTTTTATATATATCAACACCATCATTTAAACTTAATGAAGAAATATCTATATTATCGTCCATCAAAAAATTAATCACTTTTTTCATGCTCAATGAAGGCATATCTACATAATAACTATCATCATCATACTTATCAGAGTGTTCAATAATATCATGAAAGGGAAATTGAGGATATTTCTCAATAAATTCTCTTGAAATCCATAATTTCGTCTCATCTTGAAACGTAAACAAATCTAGAAAAGAAATAGCATATTTTGTAATCATATTTACATACACTTATCTTCAACTAGTTGAAATTTATTGCCTAACATCGCTCGAAATCAACTATAATGACAAAATGATCATATATTATTGTGTTTAAAAGATGCTTTTCATATCAACAATATATAAATACTTCTTAAACTGATATTATCTATTATAATTATAATTAATCATTGAGAAAAGTAGGATTAAAACTTGAAATATCTTATGAAAAATATTCATGAAAATACACAAAAAATTATTAAAGAAATAAAAAATATTCACGAACTTCTTTCAATAATTGTTTTTCTTTATATATCTTTCTTGAAATGATTTTTGAGCATTTTAAGTTGTTTTCTAGATAAAAGAACACAGTATGGCTTTGTATTTTAAATGGAATGAATTATAACAAAAATTTCTGAATCATTAATTCCGTTTTCTTAATAATTCATGATTTTCACAGCAAAAATCTGAGTTTTATCATTCCAATAACAATAATTAAATAATTTAGAACAACTTAGACTGTGATTCTATAAGATAAATGGAAAATGTTGAGATGAAGTTATATTTTATTCAATAATCTTAAAAAATATGAACAAATACAAAAATATTTTAATAACGAAAAACTTTTACGAATTTTTGAGAATTGATGGTCATTTTTTCGCCAAAAACATTACCAGTCTCTAATCAGTACCATATTTGAATCGAAAGATTTAGCTATTAGGATGATAAATATAACTATTATTATAACAGCAGTCTATAGAAATATAATATTAAGGATTATGAATAGAATCATTTTATATATGACATACCTATAAATTCAAAAGTACTTGATAGTTGATAGTTATTCTTATGAATATATTCATTAAATGCTTTAATAAAAGAACTCCACCATTTTGTATCTTTGTTTATATCTATATATGCACACATTATAGAATAAAAATAATATTCAATATAAATAAGAATATACATAAAATATACATGATTTTTAATATAAAACTTAATTATTATTAATATATATATACAAATCTTGATATATTTTAATTGAGGTAAATTATCTGTAGTATATGGTTTGAGAAAATCATCATCAGGTATATCATTAATATCTAAAGTAATATTAGTATCAAAAAGTTGAGAAATATAGAATATAGAATAATTAAAACATTATATATATAAGATATATATATATATATATATATATATACCTATAAATAATTGAGTTGTATTATGGAAACAGCTTTTAGGAATTAATCGATTTATAAAAGTCATAGTACAATCTAGAATAATTATGAAAATCTATTATTTAAAATGTCAATACACATAATAATAATTATATATATATAATATATATATATATATATATAAATACATCTTATTGAAACAATAGAAGCCTTAGAAATTATTTTCTCTAATATATTTTCATATATAGTTAAATATTCAGAGGATGAGTCTTCTTTAATATGTACTATATATATATATAAGTTCTATAATATAAAATACAATAAATCTTTAATTTATGAATAGTATTAAATTTATTATTATTAAAAATAGTTGGTATCAATTTTAAATATTCGATACTTATATTCTCATTAACTATAGATATTAATACAGAACATAATAATAGTATATATATATTCAATATACATGAAACATCTAAATAATTTATATGTTCTAATATATTAGTCTTAAAGAATCTTTCTAATGAATTCGTGATATTAATTTCACCTTGATCATCATCTATACATGAATAAATATTAGTATTATTATTATATATTAATAATTATTTATTAAATATGCTAACAAATACCATTAAATTTTATATATAAATTATCAATATTTTGCTTATAATTCTCAATACAATCTAATACTTTAATATTTTCAGAACGAGAAGAATCAACTTTATAGAATAGTATATATATAATATAATATATATAAAAGAATAAAGAAATAGAATAAAAATCATTTTATACTATCAAGATAATCAAAGGTAATAAGATTTTTCTCTAATAATTCTTTTAAATGTGGGAAATAATAAGCCAAATCATCTATAAGAAAAGTAAATAAATTTAATTGATTATATAGATAATATTATGATCTTAAATATATATATAATACAAATAGATATATCAATTGTATTAATATGAATTGAGGAAGTATATGCTAAATTATCTAAACGAATGGCTATTTCTTCTTTTTCATCACTATCAATTCTATTTATACGAATAGTATCAATTATAGATATTAGATTCTCAGGAAATAAAGACTCAAATCTGTCAGTATCTAGAATAAGAATAATAGTTTATTTATTAATATACAAATATACTTATTTCAATTTCATAATTGATAATATGTAATTTAGGGAAGCATTCTTTCTTTATCAAATATAATTCAAAAGGTTCTATATACATATTATATATATATATATATATATATATATATATATATATATATATATATATATATATATATATATATATATATATATATATATATATATATATATATATATATACCATCATCATAATCATTATATAGCAGTTCAGAAACATTTGGAAATACATGAGTTGTCATTATCTTTATATATAGATTCTCATCAAAATATTTAGTCACTTCTCGAACTATAAATAATAATAGTAATAATAATAATAATAATAATAATAATAATAATAATAATAATAATAATAATAATAATAATAATAATAATAATAATAATAATAATAATAATAATAATAATAATAATAATAATAATAATAATAATAATAATAATAATAATAATAATAATAATAATAATAATAATAATAATAATAATAATAATAATAATAATAATAATAATAATAATAATAATAATAATAATAATAATAATAATAATAATAATAATAATAATAATAATAATAATAATAATAATAATAATAATAATAATAATAATAATAATAATAATAATAATAATAATAATAATAATAATAATAATAATAATAATAATAATAATAATAATAATAATAATAATAATAATAATAATAATAATAATAATAATAATAATAATAATAATAATAATAATAATAATAATAATAATAATAATAATAATAATAATAATAATAATAATAATAATAATAATAATAATAATAATAATAATAATAATAATAATAATAATAATAATAATAATAATAATAATAATAATAATAATAATAATAATAATAATAATAATAATAATAATAATAATAATAATAATAATAATAATAATAATAATAATAATAATAATAATAATAATAATAATAATAATAATAATAATAATAATAATAATAATAATAATAATAATAATAATAATAATAATAATAATAATAATAGAAAATAATACTCCATTCAACATTTAACACAGTTAAAGAATCGAAAACACCTTCTTCAAATAATTTAAAAAAAAGCACAGAATCATATTCATAAAAATTATCTAAAACAATTTTTAATATTTATTATATATTTTCATTTACCTTCATTTAAAATGATTTTTGAAATACATAAATTTGAAGGAAGAAGTAATAATTGAGATATACCCGATTTTGAATTGATTCTCTGAATACTATTTATATACATTATTATAAATTCATAATATAAAATAATAATATTATTTACATGAATGTTTTATCATTTGTTTTATCTATATATAATATTAATAAATTATATGTTTTTTATAGTATATATATACCGTCATAAGTAATTCTGATTTGGTCATCTAAAATATATTCATCTTCTGTTTCATTCATTTCTACTTTTGAATTATCATTTGTATATATAGCTTCATTAACTATGATTTTATATATTTTACGTAATTCATTGTTTTGTCTTCTTTCATTATAGGAATTAATAAAATTCCCAGAATAATAATATTTATTAAGATCTAAAGAAGAAATCTTATTATATTCATTCATCTCTGATTCAGTGTAATATTCATATTTTTTACGTTTATACCTTAATTCTACATCAGTATTGTATAATCTATTATATTCTATTATATATTCATCACTATTTGGATTTAATAATTGATTAGTTTCCTTATAATGTGTTGTTACTATATATATATTTATTAATATAAATATATATATACCAGCTATCTTTAATTCTTTTAATAAAGGAAATATATCTTGAATACACGATAGACATATATATTCTAATGGAATATTCGATGAATAATCATCTATATATAGTTTATTTTTATTATTATATATATTTACAAGTAATTTCAACTTTAGTAATATTCATCATTTTAATAAGAAGAGAATAATATAATAATTCATCTTTTCGTTGAGGTGTTATTAATCCTAGATATATATATAATATTATTTATATGAAATATTTATATATATACCATTAATAAATATTTTTTTCTCTTCTAAACTGAATAAATCCATAGGCATACGTGATTTAATATAATTACAATAACATCCACCTATATCATAATTATTGTCTTTCAAATATTTATAAAATATATCCTTAACATGATATAATAAATCACTTTGCATATCATTATCAATCGTAATTGAGTACCTAGCAACCGTTTCATATATATCATAACTATCCTTAAGATTTAATGAAGAAACATCCTTGTTATCGTCCATTAACAAATCAATCACGTTTTTCATTGAAGAAGAAGGTATATCTATATAATAACTATTATCTTCATATTTCTCAGAGTGTTGAGTAATATCATAAAAGGGTAATTGGTGATATCTCTCAATAAATTCTCTTGGAATCCACAGTTGCTTCTCATCTTGGAATGTAAATAAATCTGAAAGAAAATAAATAATTTATATTCTTATTTGCATACATTTATCTTCAGATAACTGTAATTCAGCGTTTGACATGATAGTAATTTAACTATAATAACATAATGAGATCAAGAATCATGATAAAAAGCGGTTATATATTAAATATATGGTAACCGATTACTTAAATCTTACTCAAATAAATTAAGATTAATATAGGCTACCAAGAAACCAGAAAAATAAATTTTTATTTTTTTTTTTGATAGATTATGAAAATTATGAAAAATAACTGACAGATTATTTTATTCCTTAGATTATTTCTTTGCAAGTTTTAGATACATTTTTATTTATATTTTCTTCATTTTTAATTATATTTTATAATGATAAAAGAAGGAATTTTATTTGATTTAGATTCTTTGAATCAAGTTAAAGAAGCTGTAAGTGGCTTAGATGAATTAATGAAGAAGATAGTTGAAGGATTCACTTCTATCCTTTCTTTGACACTTTACTCCGGTCAAAAACTTCAAAATGCTCTTAATAATCTAGATGAAGATTGTATTCAACGAGGAAGTGATAAATTCTCAAAGTTGAAACATTTTCTTGATAATGCTACAGGAAAAACTACTGCAATAATGAATACGAGTGATACTAATGATACTGAGCTTATTCTTTTCACTGGAAATGGTCCTTTATTTTCATTATCAAAAAGAATTATCAATTCGATCCCTTATTCATATATTTATGAGCAATCTGAAGAAGAATTGAGAACAAACGATGGAAATATTTTCCTTGATTATCGAGGAAACGATGCGTGCGTTTATTATTTAATAGATTACTTGAATGGTAAAGTTGTAGATTATAGTCAGATTGAGTCTCGAGAACAATTAAAGTTGCTTGAATTATTTGAATTTTGTAATTTACCAATTCCTATAGAATTATTAGATTGTAGAGAAAAAAGAGATAAAAAACAAAAAAAGTATGAAAAAGGTGATGAAGTCTCACTTTATATTAATGGAAAGAAAGATGATACGATTAAAAATTATTTAATGAAGAATAATTTATGGGAAGATTATATAATGAGATATAAGAATGGATATGTTGATTATGATTATATAAATGATATTAGGTCTATAAATGTTAGCTATAAGTATATGAAGTATATTAATGAATATATGGAAAATGGTTATCTTGATATAAAAGAAGAAGAAATAAAGAATATAGATATTAGTTTATTAGAGAATGAAATGTATAACGTATTTGGTGATCAAGGAAGAGAAGCTACAAATAGAAATATGATGGGAAAACCAGATATATTTAAAAACTCAAAGATTATTAATAAAAAATGCTATGAAACTCATTTAGTTAATTGGATAGGTCAAGAAAAGAAATGGAAATTAATATTTAGGTATGTTGATTATTATATCATTTATTATATATATATATATATATAGAGCAAGTGACCATGATTTTAAAGCAAGTGAATTCCATAAATATTGTGATAATAAATGTCCTACTGTAACTATTATTAAACACATAGGTCATGATAATAAGATTAATATATTTGGAGGATATACTACTCAATATTGGGAATCTAGAAAAGAATATGATTTTAAGTATGATGATGAATCTTTCTTATTCACTTTAAGTAATGAACATAATATTCCTCCTACTAAATATAGTTTATTAGAACATCATTTGGCAATAACTTGTAAAGAGACAAGTGGCCCTGATTTTATGGATATACATATCTCTGATGATTGTCATAATAATAGTTATAGTTATATTACTAAAGTTTTTAATTATTATGCTCATAGTCTTACTCCTCAATCTCTATCTTTATATGTAAATACAGCTGGTCCAGAAAAAAAAAATTATTTTACTGTTGATGATTATGAAGTCTATGTATTAAAACAAAAATCTGATTTATATTTACCTAATTCAATTCTTGTTACTAAAGAAATGGGTATTAAGTTAAGTAATTGGTTTGATGAAGATAAAGAATGGGAATTATTATATAGGTATGTTATATGTTGTTTTTATATTATATATTGTTTATAATTATATTATTATTATTATATATAGATGTTCTGATGAGAATAGAAGTGTAAAGAAATGGCATGAGAAATGTGATAATAAAGAATCATTAGTAATTATACAAGGAAAAGGAAAAGATGGTCAATCGTATATATTTGGAGGATATACTAGTGTTGGTTGGGGAAAGAATCATAATGATATGAAAAAAACACTTAAAATTGGTATGGGATATAGAGTAGATTCAAAAGCCTTTTTATTTTCATTAACAAATCCTCATGGACATAATTATACTAAATTAAATATTAATCCTGAAAAGTTAAATAGCGCATTACTTAGTAATGATTCCGATTATGAATTAACTTTTTGTAATGGTATATATTTACGTACTGATATAGGTTTAGATCGATTTATGGCAGGTAGTAATATATTTTTATGTGATAAAAACACAGTATATATATCTCCTTATCCTGAATTAGGTAATAGTTTTTTTGTTAATACTAATCAATCTGATAAAGAAAATATCTTCGATTTAATTGATTTTGAAGTATTTACGAGTTATTAAAAATAAAATAATTATCAAAAAGTTTTTTTCTTCTTTTTTAAATCTTATTTTATTATTTGTTCTCTTAAATCTTTTTTATTCATATTAACGTATATGTCATTAATAGAATTTATATGTATACATATACAGTTCATATATATATTTTCTTTATTATATACTATATATTATTTATATCTATTGTTTTATGCAATATTTTCAATATTATTCTTATTAAAATGTATATTTTTCTGAATTATTAACTTCACAAAGTAATAACTTTTTTTGTTATGATAATTATTTATTATATAATTTATTATTCATTCATATTAAAAATACATGAATTATAAATTGGATACAACAATAAGGACATTAATATATTAAAATTTTATATTATTATATAAATTAACAAAAATGTTTAGATATCTTTTTTATGATACCAATGATATGTAGATTCTATTATATATTTCACAACTACTAAACATATAAGAAACAACAACAAATAAAATTGATGATAAAAAGGTAATAAGTAAAAATACAAATATAAAAATATATATTTTCATAGTATCTCAAATAGACTCATTCATATAATAGAAAACAAATATATATATAATATATTAATCTCTTCCCCATACTTCATAATCTTCAACTGTAAAGTAATTTTCATTATCAGGACTATCTGTATTTACAAATAAGCAATTATTTTGAGGAGTAAGTCGTTCTGCATAACGTGCTGCCTTGCAATGAGAATTTAAGTTAGTATGACATCTATCAGATATAAGAATATCGAAGAAAAGTCCGAAAACTGGTCCATAAGTAGGAAAACAAGTTATACCAGTTGTTCGTATTGTACTATCATATACATATTTAGTAGGAGGAATGCCATGCTCATTACTTAAGGTAAATAAAAATTCTTTTGAATAAGGTTTGATACCTATATATAGTGAATGAAATTTTCATATAATAATATATACATCCTGTTTTAGGGGATTCCCAACTTTGATCTGTATATCCTCCAAATATATTTAGATAATCATCATGACCTATATGTTTAATTAGAGTTACTGTTTCTCCTTTATTATCACAACACTTATGAAATGATTTTGCAGAATAATTGTGTTCACTTGCTCTATATATCATTTAATAAATAAAATATAACATAGAATGAATACATATACCTATATAATAATTTCCATTTCTTTTCTTTACCTAACCAATTCACTAAAGGTATTTCAAAATGACTCACTTTATTAATAATGATAGATTCCAAAAAATATCCACGTATTAAGTTTTTATCTGATTCTTCTCTTCCTTTTTCACCAAATAATTCAACCATTTCTTTCTCAAATAATTCCTTATTAATATCAATAAGCTTATCTTCTTCTATATCTATAGTTTCATTCTCTATATATTCATTTATATATTCAGTATATTCATATTGTTTATTCATAAATAATCTTTCATCCATAGGGTTACAATCAATATATTCATTATCATAATTCTTAATATATTCATTCCATAAACCATTCTTTACTAAATATTCTTTAATAGTATCATTCTTTTTGCCATTTATAATCAATTCTATTTCATCTCCTTCTTCATATTTCTTCTTCTTCATATTTCTCCTTTCTCTACAATTTATTAATTCTAAAGGAATCACTAATCCACAAAATTCAAATAAATTTAATATTTGTAATTGTTCTTCATAAGAAAAAGAATCAAAATTTACTTTCTTTCCATTCAAATAATCAACTAAATAATAAACAGAACCATCATTACCTCTATAATCAAGATATGCAGATCCATCATTTGTCCTAAGTTCTTCACTACGTTGTTCTTCTATAAAAGAACCTTTCAACGAATCTAAAACAGATTTCGATATTTGAAATATCGGACCATTATTCGTAAATCGTATTAAATCCATATCATTATCATCATTAGTATTCAAATTGACATTCATATCTTCATTATTCTTATCTTCATAAACACAATTCTTTTCAAATGCATTACTTTCCCCTTCCTTTTCAATACAATCATCTCCAATATGTTTAATAAGTCTATTAATCGATATTCCAGAATGTATACCAAGATTCATTACAGCTGAGAAAACATTAACTACATCTTTCATCAATTCTTCATACACATTGATATCCTCCTTCAATCTATTGAATTTATCAATATCAAATAACACCTTTTCTTTCACCATTTTCAACAAATAATGCAATATAACGCATTAAAAATTTCAAAAAATTTCTCGTTGAAAATTTTCTTTTGAGTGTTGTAGTTTTTTACAAAAGATTTAGATTTTCATTTAATAACTTACATTTTCATATTATTATATAACCTATGAACTTGTTGCAACATTGTGAATATGAATCTATGGTATTAGATTTCCTTTCTGTTGCAAATGAAAAATGGTTTAATCTAGAAATAGTAATTTTGTTATTAAACTATATGTATCAAATCATAAACATAGTTTATGAATCAGGAAGCAAAGAAATATTATAATTTGAGAACATCAGGTTTACAATTTGAGAAAGAAATGAGTCCAACCAAGTTATGTGATTATTATATAGATGAAGGAGATACTGTATACATCTGCAATACACGCGGATTACTTACAGAATCCATATTCTGCAAAAAGTGTTGGAATGAGTCGAAACATATTGTATACTAATGTTTTATAATATTAAATATATATTTAGGGTCATAATTATAAAATATCTGTATCTCCTGATAACAGTAGTTTCTGTGATTGTGGTAGTTTTTCTATTAAATCTGATTGTTTTTGTCAAAATCATAAAGAAATATATGATAGAAATAATTCATCAATATCAATAGAACCGTTGTAAGTTTTTTATAGCTATATATATATTATATATATATAGAATGTTAGAATGGTATGAAACCTATTGTCATTTCTGTATATATACATTATTTTATTATACAAGAATTTCAACAGAAGAATATCGGTTCAATGTATATATATATAATATACATATATATATTATGTATAATAAAATAATTTCATTTCAATTCTCTATCTATATATATATATACAATATAGAAAGCAACATCAATAATAAATTCATTAATATTATTATGTGAATCAGATTTATCTATATATACATATATATGTACCTTCTTCTCTTCCTCTATAAAGAAACATAATTCTTTATTTAATAAGAAAATAGTCGATATTGATCGTTCATTTTTAACTCTTATTAATATAAAAGATCAAGCACCTTATATATGTATATTATTTATTATGTGTTCTATGTGTGAAGATCAATTATATCAAGTATGTATACTTATTTATACTACTGTTTATATATATATAAGGTATATTATATATATATTTTTTTTTTTTTTTTTAAATATAAAAATTAATTATTTTTTTTAATCATTTATTTTTAAAAACTCCAAGCTTGTTGGGTTTTTTGAAGAATGACTTTTTTAATTATTTTATTTTTATGTTTAATTATTTGTATTAAAAATAAATAATATAAAACAAAAATATTTCTAACAAAATATTATTATTATCTGAGATATTATTATTATTATTATTATTATTATAGAAAGTATATGGTAATTTTTTATTATTGCTTTTTAAAGATCCATTATTTTGTAATGTTTGTTGTTCTCTTTATCCTATTATATTATGGTATTCTTCTATCTGCTATTTACATTTTGATGGTATATATATATATATATTATTATTATGTTTATGTTTATCATTATTATGAATATTATTATCATTATTATGAATATAAATTACATATTTCTTCTTTTATTGTACAAAACAAAATAATAATATATATATAACAATTTTTAAATATATATATAGATACTAAACTTCTTTTTGATTCATTATGGTCTCATCAAGCTTTATTCTTTATTATGTTTATTTCTTATAATAAATATAAGAGTTATATAAATATATTTTCAAATGATTCTATTTATTCAATTATTCATATTCCTCTGCTTCATGATATATCGAAATATATTGATAATAATAATAATAATAAACAATTATGGGAATCTGAGTTATTCCTATATGTCGTCTTTAATTTGATTAATATTACTTTGCTAAATCAATGTATATATATTGTTTATATATATATATATATATATACAGTAACTATTTTGTCTACGTATTTAATATTCATAATTATATTATATTTATACTTATATTTATATTTATATTAGATTTGAATAAAGAACACAAAAGATTACTTGTTGATTATTTATTAGGATTTATCAATTATTATATAATAGATTACGAAGAAATATATTTTTTCATAAATACAAAAGAATTAATTCTTGATAAATATGCAACTAAAGCACTTGAATCTATTAATGTATATATATTAATTATTATAAAGATTTATTAAAATATTATTAATTAACATCATTTATTATATATATAGTCTTTTATATCAAGTGACTGTATTTCTGAAGATATATCATTATTATATTATAGTCAAAATAACATTCAAAATCAATCGTCTTTATATGAAGTGATTAAAGCAATCATTTTTAATATATATAAAGAAATACATTCTTTTATACAAGTATATATATAAAATTCTGATTTATTATTATAAGAATTACTAATATTATTAATAATAATAAAATTATTAGAAATCAACAAAAGAAGAATCAGTTACTTTCTTAATGAATATCTTATCTACTTATAATAATAGATTATTTTTTGATATAGAAAGATGCTATAATATAAATAAATATAAAGAACATTTTTCAATTCATCTTTTTATTATCTTTGCTATTATTACTCTGTATATATATATTTTACTATAAATATTATATACATATATATATAGTTCCGAGATATATTCAAATTTTGGTATTTTCTCTTTACCATCAGATGCATCTATTTTCTTTCTTTTTATTTATCATATATCTTTAAGTCAATTTCTACGTGTGTTTCATATTCAGAATCAATCAGATAATAATAATAATAATAATAATAATATAGATAATAATAATAATAATATAGATAATAATAATAATAATAATAATAATAGTTATGAACCAATTTCTCATATATTTATAGATATAATAGAAAGTCATTTTCTATCTATTTCTGAATACTATGGAATGATTCTCCAAGTATGTAATTATTATACTTATTATATTTATTATATTATATTTATTATATTTATTTATTATATTTATTTATTATATTTATTATATTAAATTTATTATATTTATTATATTTATTATACCATATTTATTATATTATATTTATTATATTTATTATATTTATTATATTTATTATATTTACTATATTAAATTTATTATATTTATTACTGCTATACTATTTAAAAACGTATATATATAGATATTTCCATTATATATAAATGAATATGATCCTATGTCTTTATTCTTATGGTATATATATAAGGGATATAATTATTTAGCCAATAACGAATCCTATAAAGATATATATATATTATATAATGATATTTCTGAAGATATTCATTTATATACTATTGATACTATGAATAAATATACAAATAATTTATGTTCATATATATCTATATCTGATATTATACGCTTATTATTATGTATTCAATGTGATCGATGCTTTGAACTTGATGATTATGTATATATATATATATATATATATATTAGTTTTATTAGTGAATAATATAAAATATATTAATATATTCATTTTAATTAAGAACAATATAAACTATAGAACACTAATCCAAATGATAAATATATATATACATATATATATATAGATCATTCAAAAGAATAAGCTTTCAAAGCCATTTTTATATAGTCAATTACCTAATTATTCTATATTACTAACAAATCGTAATTCTACTAATTATAACAGAGATATTCCTACTACTGATAATGTATATATATATATATATAATTCTTATTCTTATAATATATAGTATTATAGATATATATCTAATAATAAAATAACAAAAGATAATGATAATTATACTCAATCATTGTATATATAGATATGATTTTTTATTAAATAATATAATTTATGTATATAGATATAATATTATTTCAGAAATAAATTCGACTGAAAAACAATATTCTTATAATATATATATATTTCAATTAATGTTTATTCAACATGATCTTTATTATTATGTATATATATATATATATCAGAATATCGAATAATTAATTAATATATACATATATATAGTATTTTTATAATAATGATAATGACTCCATTTTTATTCCTTCTCAAAATATTATTTCAAAGTATGTATATATTATATATTATATATTATATATTATATATAGACAATATGTGAATTCTCCTTTCTATTCCTCGTTTATTATTCAATATATTCAAGGGAAAACAACTAATTTTAATGAAGAATCTATAAACACAATAGAATTACTACATTTTATTTATTTTTATATTCGACGTATATGTATAATTATATATATATATATATATATATATATATATATATATATATAGATTCTACTATTGAACAAAATGTATTATGGGGAAATGATATTATTAATACTGTATATATATATCAATTATTTATTTATTTATTATTTAGTTGTTAACAGAATTAAGTCATCATGGAAAAACTCTTAATATTCAGCACTATTCATCCATGATTCAGCAATTACTCAATTCACATCAACTTTACTCACAGTATATATATTCATAATAATATATATTCAATATATATATACATAGAATGATAGAAGATTATGAAAATCAGAAAATAAAAGTATAATGAATATAATCCATTTACTATATATATATATATATAGAAAGAAAATATTTTACCAAATCTTCAATCATCAAATTTAGATACAAGTATATATATAGTATATAGCTATATGAGCATTTATATAATAATATTTTTCTATATATAGATGATATAATATGTTCTCTCTGTAATAAAAAAGGTGATATTTTTGTTATGCCTGTATATATATTCTTTCAAAATCAACAAGGTATATTATTATTTTTATTATTATGTTTATAGTTTATTTATACTATTTCTTGTTGATTCTAATATATACATAGATTCAAATGCATATCAATTTTTAATCTCAAAATATTTAGATAATATACGTATATATGAATATATTCTTTATACAATTATAACTACATATATGTATTCTTCTTTTCATAGTGAATCATAATACTTCCGATTTTGAATCTTCCTATTCTATATATAAATCATTAATTGACTGCTATTCTTGTTTAATTACTGGAAGCGTATTTTATGATTTCTCTATACATGTATATATAATGGAGATATTATTATTATTATTATTATTATTATTATTATTATTATTATTATTATTATTATTATTATTATTATTATTATTATTATTATTATTAACCAAATTATTATTTATAGAGTTGTAATCATCTATTTCATTTTAAGTGCATATATAATCTATATATAGAATACTTAAAGTCTCTTGTATATAATATATATAACTATATATATAACTATATATATAATAGAATTATGCAATGAAATGTCCTCTTTGTGGATCACTATATAATTTCATTATTCCAATATATGACACAAAAAGTATAGTTATATATATATACATATTTGATTTTAAATTAATGTGTGTATATTATTATTATATGCATATATATAACTTTTTTGATAAAATATGATATAAAAAATATCTATAATAGATAAATTAATAATTTAAAATAACATATATATATAATATTATATATATAGTGTTTTATCATTCTGTTTCAAAAGAAGAAGAAACAAAAATATATAACAAATATAAATCAATTTATGAAGTAGATATATATATATATATATTTCTCAATTATTGATATTAACTTATATATATAGAATACTACAAACAGTCATCGATCTTTTTATAGTTTAACTAATTCAGTATATTATAGATATACATATATAAATAATAATATTATTATAATTATTTAGAATAACCCAAAAGATATTGATTTCAAATATTATTTATCACTCTCATATTTTCTTACAAATTTCTCAAGAACTGAATCTTATAAATATGCTGTAAATATATATATATATATATATTAATATTCATATTCATATCTTTTTTTTATTTATTATTTCATTATATACATTATATATTATAGAATTCTATGATATATGATTTATTTTCAGAATCAATACCTTCAATGGAATATACTTCTCGATGTATATAATCATAATTATTATCATTATTATCATTATTATCATTATTATTATTATTATATTAATTATAATGATGATAATCATAATCATTTTTAGTCATACTATCAACTAATTTTCAATAAAAATATTATTATTATTATTCAGATAATCATAATTATATCATGATTATCATATAATTATAAAGAATCATTATCATTGTCATTATCATAATATATAGTTTCATTAATAACGAAAGATCAACAATATCAATTATTATATACTCGCAATTTTATGTTTATATTTTTAAGAGTTTTCCTTCATGTATATATATATATATATATATATATTTTCATTAATTTTGAAATATTTATATAAATAAAGATATATATAGAGTTGTTTTCTTCCATCTCATTGTATTCATTATACACCTATAATGCATTTCTATATATATAATTCGAAAACAATGGGAACACCTATAGGATTATTAGATAGAGGTTGTGTTAGTCGTGATTTATCGATTTCTCATTTCCCTACACATATGACAGATCTAAGTATAGAATATACATATGATGTACATTTAAGATTAATTGGGAATCTATTAGAATTCTATTATTTATGGAATGATAAAACATTATATAATAGAATGAAAGAGAAAGAGAATATTCAGAGAGATCGAGAAGAATTATATGTTGATGAAAATGAAGTTGCATTTAATTATATTAATATACCTATAGATGATTATTATGAAGAAGAATATCAACAATATATACAAGATATAAAGAATAATAATAATGAGTATTCTGAATATATGAATGGATTCACAACAGTTTATAAAATTCCATTATTTTATAAAGATTATAAGCCATCAATAATTAATAACAAAGAATATGGATATATATTTGAAAGATATAGATTCAGATATTTATATATACTTCATTGTAGACAGAGAATATTAGTTAAAGTAATTGAAGATAGAGTACGTATTCCTTATGATAATTATGATTCTATATATTCACCTATATTAGAAATATCTCCATTAGAAATCGATATATATAAATCAAAACATAGTATTATTAATGTAGATATTCAGACTGAACTGAAATATGCTGAAAGTGTATTTAGAGAGACTCTTAGTTATCAGAATTGGAACATAAATATTATTATGAAAATGATGGAAAACTTATATATATATTATGAAGATATAATATGTAATCATAAACAAAATAATGTTCGATATATATATTTCTTAATAGCAAATATTTTTTTTAACCTCCCTGGTCGTTCTGATAATTCTTGTTTTCCTTATACTATTCCCCGCGAATATACACGATTATCTACATTATATTCAAAACCATTAGAATATCATGAAATTATTAAGTATTGCTATATTATGGAGGATTTATTATTATTTAAACCATTATTAACTCAAATGACTCAGAATTATATGTCTATTTTCTCTAAAGAATCTATTATTTCATTACTTATCAATCATCAAATGTATTCATTTAAGAATAACAGAACTAATGTTACTAAAGAAAATATATCGAATTTCAATAATATATCTATATCAGAAAATAATAATATGAATATGATGAATATTATTAATAGTTCTTCTGTTTCTGTAGAAAACTCAACTATTCATTCTTCTATCAATTCAATTCTTTCTTCTTCATTTATTGATGTTACTAGTGATGATTATTATTATTTTATTTATTTTTATTTAATTATATTAATAAATATAGAATTATCTAAATTTACAATTCTGAATGAGCCAGAATATCATTATAATCCTGATTATCCTGTTATTTTGAGTCATAATAATCAAGTTGATAATATTCAATTAAATATAAATAAAGAAGAAAATAAATTAAATTCTAATACGCAATCTGATGAGATTCAATTGAATAACGACAAAGAAAATATTTTAAAAAATAATACTAATAATCAATCTTCTTTGTCATCTATATCAAATCTCTCTGTAAATGATTTTTTTATTAATTTAAAAACATTATTTTTACAACGTGTTCCTAGAATATTTCCAGATATATATAAAGAATTATATAAATCTCGTCGATATCCTTTTGTCGAACAGAATGGCTGTTGTTTATTTGAAAATTATACACAAGACTATAGTAAGAATCAAACAACTATAGATTTAGATCATTATAAACTGCCATTAAATTATTCTGCTATTCAAATATCTTCAAATAGTATAATAGAATATATACAATTATTCTTTAAATTATATGAGATAGAAATAAATATTATTGATATATATGATCTTCTTTTTACATTATTTTCTGGTAAAAAAACTATAAAACAAGTGTTTACGTCTTATTCGATAAATCCATGTATATATATCTATTCTATATTATATTCTATATTATATTAATTTATATCATATATAATATGCATAATATTATTTTATATGTATAATCTATATTATATAAATTTATATCATATATAATCTATATAGTTTTTGTTGATTATTTATATCCATTTATTGGTTCTTTAACAAGATATTTGGAATGTTTTCCTTCTTATATACATGGTATTGCTCATTATTTATTGCTTTATTACTCTCCAGATGAGGTCATTGTAAACGATAATTGTATTGTAAATTCTATTAGAAGAGTTACAAAGAATAATGAAATAATCATAGATTATATAAAGCATGTTTTACAGATAAATAAACAGACTCTATCAAATCATGATATAGATATATTATCACATCATTCGCTTATTATTAAACCAAGAAATCTAATTAAAGAATTCATTGATTATTTATTTTGTCAATTTCCTCTTGGAAATAATGAAGGTATATATTAGATTTATTATGTTTACATATATATATGTTATTTGAAGTATTATGTTTATTGTATTGTATTTTTCTCATTATTATGATATATGTTTACGAAAGTTTATAATAATACTATTTATTATTATCTATATAGAAATGACAATATTATTATATAAGCATTTCAAAGAATTATATCCACTTATATATATAAATAATAAATTAATTATATTACTTCAATTAATGATATTTATTCGATATAAGACATGTTGTATATATATTGTTCTTTTCTATTATATTATAAATATTTTGTAAATATATTAATATTGATTATAAGCTATTTATATTTTTATAGTAAATCCATTATTTGTTCAAATTCAAGAGAATAAAACAAGTATTATATATATATATAAATCCTATTGAATATTTTATATATATAGTTGATAGTGATATATCCTGTTTTTTTAATTATGCAAGAAAATGGGAGAGACGTGATGTATGTATATATGAAGAAATACCATTTGAAGAAGAAATCACTAATATGTTATTAGAACAAGGAGTATGTTTTTATTCATCATTATTGTATTATAATATTATTATATATATGAATATATATATGTAGATTGAATATACAGTTCAACAATTATCAATTCCATTCATGAGATCTCTATGTATATATATTATATATATATAAATCTATATATATATATAGATCTATTAAATATTATTCTTTCTCCTTCTTTTATTCCTTCTTCTGATATTTCTATTCCTACTTCCTTCTCTTCTTTATATACATCCTTATCTCTTTCTTCTTCTCCTTCTCTCTCCTCTTTACTTGAAAAACAACCCTGTGAATATACTATTGAAGAAATATTAAATATTATTAATTTTAATGTATTAAAGTATGTATTATATATTCTTTACTACTATTATTATCTTTATTATAAATTTTATTAAATAGGTTATTTGAAATTCCTGATTATTTCTTTATTTTAAGTTTTGATCTGAATTTCAAACTATGTGAATATCCACTTCTCAAAAAACTAGTATAAAAATATATAATTTTTCTATCTATATACATATATAGTTTTATTTACCTAAAAATGAATTAGAAAATATTTCTTATAATTATACATGTGACCAGTGTAATAGTAAAGATGCAAAGCATATATGTATATGTATTGCTTGTGGTCAAGCTGTATATTTTTATACTTATTATTATGAAGTTATTTTGATGTTTTAACATATATGATTGGATATTTATATTTTTTTATTCAACCATTACTTCTAAAATATTAAAAAATCTTGAATAATTATATATTGTTATTTCTTTATTATTATTAGTATTTTAATATATTTATTATATTTGTTATAGATATGTTTCTTTGCAAAACAAAAAAGAGATTGTATGAAACAATATTTAAAAAATAATAATAACTTTTGCCATTGTAGTATTTTCATTCAATTATATACTGGTACTATATATTATTTTGGAAGAGAAGATTGGTATATAATCTTGGGTAACTTGTATGTAATAAATATATATATGTTTTTTTACCAAACATTTATATATATATATATTATATATTATAAAAAATGTTTCAAATATAGTTATTAGAATATATATATATAGAAATGATTTATCTCATTCTTTGTTATTAAAAGATATAAATATAGAGAATAAGAATGAAATAAAAATAAAAGAAATAGCAATACGAGAAATTACTTCACTTTTAAATACAAATGATATCAGTAATCGAAAGAAATATACAGAAAGAATGTACATATTATAAATTAATATTTTTTATTGTTATTTATATATTCAATAGTATTTTTTGTTAATTCTCTGTATTGTTATAAGTATATATTTCGTTTATTACATATTTGTTTAATATATATTTTAAGTCCTTTTAATATGATAAATAATAAAATGGATATATAAACAAATAAAAACAACAAACAAAAAATAATTATAAAACAATATTTGTTTATTTACAAGAAAACAAAAGTTGAATATTAGAAAAATGAACTAAAATAATATATATATATATATATAAAAATTAATAAACTACATACAATCAATAATTTAAAAATATAAATACAACATAACAATAATATATATATAATAAAATTATATTGGTTTTCCCCAAACTTCATAATCATCAACTAAAAAGTTATTTTTCACTTGAAATGAATCAGTATTAACAAATAAAGCACTTTTTTGAAATGTATTTACTTCAGCAAATGATTTAGCAATGCAATAAGATCGAGTATTATTATTACATTGATTTGAAATAAATATTTCATGTGTTTTATACCCAAAACGAGGACCAAAAGTAGAATTATCATATTGCTTTCTATTACTATTATCACGACCTTTATTACCTTCATAACGTTTATTATTAATAAAATTATATTTAGTAGGAGGAATATCATGCTCATTACTTAGTGTAAAGATAAATCCACCATAACATAAATTGTCTATATATATATAGAAAGTATTATATGTTATATATATATATATATATATATAGAGAAAGAGAGAATAAGAGATAGATTATTATATGTTATATATATAATATATATATATATATACCATCTGAATCAGCCCAATCTTGATCAGTATATCCTCCAAATATATTAATGTGACTATTATGACCTATATGCTTAATAAATACTACTGTTTCTCCTTTATTATCACAATATCTATGGAATTCTTTTGCAGAATAAAAATGATCACTTGCTCTAAATAATATATAATATATAATATATAATATATAATATATAATATATAATATATAATATATAATATATAATATATAATATATAATATATAATATATAATATATAATATATAATATATAATATATAAAAAATAACAAATATATATATACCTAAATAATAGTTTCCATTTTGTATCTTTTCCAAGCCAATTCATTAAAGAGTTTTCATAAGTTTTTTTCTCTATAATTTCAGATTCACTAAATATAGTTGGTTTTCCCGCTATTGCTTCTTTTACAGCGTTTATTCCATTATTGCCAAATATACTATACATTTCATTCTCTAATAAAGTTAATGTTTCATCAGTAAATGTATTTTCTTCAATACTCATATATCCATTCTTTATATAATCATTAATATAATCAATATATTTATAATTCATATTCATATATAATCTATTTTTCTTTTCATCAAAATCAACATAACCATTACAATAATTCTGAATATAGGATCTCCATAACCCATGATTCTTCAAATAATCGCGAATATCTTTATTCTTATATTTATTAACATAAAGAGTAACTTTATCACCATCTTCATATTTTTTAGAATTATTAACACGAAGAGAACATCTCACTAGTTCTTCAGGAATAGGTAATTCACAAAAACGAAATAAATCTAATAATTCCATCTGATCATTAGGTTGTAATTGATCTATATTAATCGATTTGTTCATCAATGAATCGATTAGTAAAGGTGCATATATATCACCAGAAGGAAAATCTAAATAAATAGTACCATATTTTGTTCGTTGATCTTCTTGAGATAATTCTAAAATATAACTACCAAATAAACTATTAACAACTTTTTTTGGAAGTGAATATAAAACATCACTACCAGTAAATTGAATGTAATCCATATCATTATCTTCATCTAGTTCTATTTCATCATTAGATTTCGGAATATATGAAGGTTCTTGAATAATTATTTTTGAATTATTCTCTTCACTTATCTCATTCAAATCTCCATTATTTAAATAATTGCTCAATAATCCATTGATTGAATCACCAGAATGAATACAAAAGCTTATTGATTTACTTAAGATTCCAATTAAATCACTAATCAATCTTTCAAAGTGAATCACATCATTTTGAATATTGCTTATCTTATTCATATCAAAATGAACTTTTTCTTTCACCATTTCGTTTTTGTTCTAACTCAATATGAAATGAAAAAATAAATTAAAGTCCCTGGAAAAAACCGGTCCTCTGGAAAAAACCGGTCCATTTTTTTTTAATGTTATTTTCATGTAAATAATAATTTTTTAACGGCAAAAAAATATATAACCACGATTTTTAAATTTTTTTTGTTTTATACACAGTTTTATCAGCAACATCATTAATATGCGAGTCATCTATATTTCCTTCCATCACTTTTGCAGCACATACCATGATAATAGTTGATTGTCACTTCAACCTGACTTAAATTGACTTATCGAGAATAAATAAGATTACACTGTCAAAATATAATATTATATCGCAGATTTTGGTGATAATTACCACATAACAATTCTGTCAAGTGATATGGGAAGTGGATGACATATATAGTAATGATTATATAAACAAAAATGTTTATAAAACAAAAAAAATGAAAAATCGTGGTTATTTTGTTTTTGTGGTTAAAAAAAACCGTATTTACATGAAAATAACATAAAAAAAAAATGGACCGGTTTTTTCCAGAGGACCGGTTTTTTCCAGGGACTTTATTTGTATAAAGAATCATCAAGCAATAACTCCTAAGAAGAAGTTATTAATCATCATAAAAAATAAAATTCCCCTGATTATTTCAAGTTTCTCGTTTCTATGTTTCTTCAAAATGAAATACAAACTTTTTTTAAAAACAAGTTTCATTTTTTCTATGCTTTTATTAAAATTCATAAAACATATGCATTTTATTTATAGAATATAGGTTTGTTCGTATATTATTGTTGATCATTTTTTTATAAAATACGTATTCTTTATGTCATTCTACCATTTGCATTTCTTTTATAGTCCTTTTCGTTGTAAATAAGTTTGTTCAACAATATGAATAATCAAATAGAAAATAATAAAAGGAATGAAAAATGTATTTGAGTATTACTAGATACTTTTTATTATATTTTAGTTGTTTTTCGCTTTCAAGAAGAGAATACTTGTGAAGTATCAAGTTCGTTTCTTGATAAGTATCCTGAATGTATTCTAAATAGTTTAACGAATGTTTGTGATGATGACGATATTTCTGAAGGAATTTATGTAGATTTTCCTGTTCATTATCCAGAAATATTGGTTTCTATATTAAGTGATGATGTACTTGATATTATAGATACAAGTAAGATTGATATAAAACAATTAGAACTTGATTTTCAAATATTATTTCCAAATGAAAGACAGAATGGTCATTCATTAGCTACAAAAATATGTCAGCCCATTTTTGATTATTGTTCTAAATCTAAAGACATTATATGTTGTTGTGAAAAACCTATTTACTCAAATGATTCTTTATGTGAATCAGACAATAACATACTTGTAGAAAAAATGAATTTTGATGATAAATACGTTTATATAATAAATGGTATATATTATATTATTATTATATATATTTATTTAGGTGAAATAAATGACAAGAAAATAATAGAATTACAAAAAATAAAGAAATATATTATGTTTTTCAATTTTATTTCTATTTCTATAAAATGTATATATATTTATGTTTATATTGATTATTATTTATAATTATTTATATATAGATGAATATACAGATTTAAATTTTGATTTAACAACAATATTAACCGATAAATATTTAACTATTTTCAACCCTTCAACTACTTTTCATATTCAATGTATTTATATATAATTATTATTTATTAATAGATATTTGTATAATGTATTTATATAGAGTATTTGTTATATATATATATATAGTTATATGTAAAAAGAAGAAAAATGCAGATATTCACCAAGTTTCTTTTAATTATAAAGAACAAAATAATAAGAATAATAGTATATATATATTTTATTTATTTATATATATATTCTATTTATATATAGAAACCTTTACTGTGTATAAAATGAAGTATATATATATAGATATATATGTTACTACTACTATATATATAGTTTATATAAATTATATAATACTGCATTTATTCACTGGATTCTGAATAATCCTTATAAAGATACTATCGAAGAAGTTCTATATGGTAATATATATATATAATATTATTATCATTATTATCTATATATAGGTGAATTAGATAATTTAACACAATATTTATCAATATTTAAAAATAATCTTTATCCTCATATCAAAAATATTTATTTTTCTGAATGTATATATATATATTTGTTATTATATTATGTATATAAATAGATTTTATACCTAAAAAGAGTGCTTCTACATATAAAAATTTGTTTAAAACAATTTATTCACCAACAGTTGAATGCATTTCTTTTGAAGGTATATATATATATATATTATTTTTTTTTAATCTTTTTAGATATATTTATTTATTTATTTATTTATTTTTTATTTATTTATTTATATAATTAGGTGTATATATTGATGATTATATAAGTCAAAGAATTGATATGATTATTTCATTTATTAATAAAACATGCTTTCCAAATATGAAAAAAATCTCATTTCAATCAGGTATATATATATATATCATATAAACTAATATATATTTTATTCTATATAGCTACATTTGATAAAAATTCTTTCTTTTTATCTGGTGATAATACTGATATATTCACAGAAATCAACTTATTAAGTATATATATTGTTACTCATTATTTAACGATTCCCGTGATTATTATTAGACGTAAATGATGATGGTATAATCAAATTTCTTGATTCCATTTTCCGTGGTTTTTTTAAGAATATTTGTCATGTTGACATTAATTGTAGATATATATTTATTTTTTTTTTTTTTTGTAAACATTTATTATTTATCTTTATTATTATTATTATTATTATTATTATTATTATTATTATTATTACATATATTATTATTATTATTATTATTATTATTATTATTATTATTATTATTATTATTATTATTATTATTATTATTATACTATAGCTATTCCTAAATGTATTCCATTTCCGTATCTCTCTGCACTTCAATTATTATTAACTAAAGGGCTAACGATACCTGCTCATTCGCTAACAATTATTTGTTCTGATTATGAACGTATTATAGAAGAAAATGATCCAAATAATCAATTAATTAGTATATATAGAAATTTATTTTATTTTATTTTATTTTATTTATATTTTATATATATATTTATATTTAATTTATTTATAGATATAGATATTCAATGGAAATCGTTATATCCATTATTTCAGAAGATTTCAGTCGAACTTCAGCAACTCACATTAAAATGTATGTCTCTTCTATATATATATATATATATATAGATACACCCAATAATGATTTTGAAGATATGATTCCATTATTTTCTTCATTGAAATTCACAAATTTAAAAGAATTATGTGTAGAATGTATTAATATCATATATATAAATAATATAAATATATATATATATATATAGATAGTGGTTGTATCCATTTATGTTCTTCATTGTTCTCTTTTTTATCTACTTCTTCTTATCCTTCCCTTCAAACTCTTAAAATTAAAGCCATAAAACTTCACTGTCCCCATAGCCAATCAGATCAAACTACTAAAAATCATTCAATCAAATTTGAAGAATTAGAAAATCATCCAATGACTTTAAATGCACCTCTTTTAAAAAATATTATATTATTTAGTATATATCTTATTAATTATATCTTATTATTATATTTATTCTTTTATTATTATTATTATTATTATTATTATTATTATTATTATTATTATTATTATTATTATTATTATTATTATTATTATTATTATTATTATTATTATTATTATTATTATTATTATTATTATTATTATTATTATTATTATTATTATTATTATTATTATTATTATTATTATTATTATTATTATTATTATTATTATTATTATTATTATTATTATTATTATTATTATTATTATTATTATTATTATTATTATTATTATTATTATTATTATTGTTATTATTATATTTATTATTTTATTTATAGAAAGTTATTTTTCTCAGGAACTTCTTCATTTCTGTTTATTACAATTATTGAAAAATAATTTGTCAATAAGACATCTTGATTTTCAAGAATGTAATTTTGATAAAGAATGTAGTACTACTTTTTATACTGCAGCAAATGAGTTTTTATTCGCGAATATTGAACATTTAGAATTCTATTATCCAAGTGTTTTTGGTTTAGGATGGCATTCATATTTACTTCGTGATTTTTCAATTCTAAAAAATAATCAATTAGCTTCACTAAAAAAACTATATTATATATATTCGTCTCTTTCATATGAAGCTTTTACTAGTTATATCGATTTATATACTCAGCATATTATTCCATCAACAGAACTGTCTCTACAAGATCACCGTGAAGAAAAACAATCATGTATTATATTTATTAATACTTATTAATACTTATTATATTTATTAATATTTATTATATTTATTAATATTTATTATATTTATTATATTTATTCACATTATTATATGTATTATATTTAATAAAGATATACTTATTATTATATATATAGCTTATATGTGTGTACCTTCAGAAGGTATTGATTATTTGTTGAGTTGTATTCAACAGAAGAAATTGACTCATCTTACCACCATCAATCTTGATTATATACATCTATTATACTCATTATATTATTATCATATTATTATATTTTATTATGTTGTTATTATATTATTATATTCTTTATATATAGATATACAACTATCAGTGGATAATTTTTTACAATTATGTACTTATTTATCAACTGAATATCTCCCTCATTTATTACATTTATATCTTTCTGGTATGTCATCTATATATAATAAACTATATTATATATAACATATACTATATGATATAGTGTATAGTATCTATAGCATTACTATAAATATATAAATATAGTGGGTTCCGACTATGGGACTACATATCCGTTGGATGAAGAAATGAAATCTGTTCAATTAGTTCGAACAAAACAATTATCCTATTGGATTTATCATTGTTTTAAAATATATAAGAATGATTATTTATGTATTTCTCATCCTTTAAATTCCAAAGAATTATTATCGTCTTCTAGTAATCATACATATAATGATAAAAAGATAATTAGTATGCTTATAGTAAATAATAAATATATTAATATTTTAGTATTTACTTTATTTATATTTAATCTTAATTATATTTATTTTTAGACAATAAACGAAATATAAATGATGAAAACAATAATGATAATGAAATAAAAAAGAATAACAATGAAGATCCTTTCTATGTAGATTTAAATATTATTCGAAGAAGACGTAATGAACATAAATAATAGATTAATAAACATTATGTAATATTATCTATATATATTTTGTAATATGTTTATATTTAAATACATTAACTATTTCTTATATATTTGGTTATTATAATACAATTGCTTGTCTTTCTTTAAATATATATTTTATCATCCATACAAAAAATGTTAGTTACTTTTTTTATTTCATTATGGTCCATTTATTATATATTTTTTTATTTTTATTTTTTATATTTAAAAAAAAATTCTCTTAATTTATTCTTGCCTTTATTTTTACTACTATTCGATAAATAATAATTCAAATTTCAACTTTTTTTATATTTTTATTTACTTAGCTAATAAATTTACACAAAACATTAAGATGATTAACAAAATCAAATAAAAACAAACTAATCAAATTTTTTACTCATTTTCATAATTATCGTTTATATCATAAACATAATAATTTCTTTATTCAACAAAACAAACAATATATTTTTCTAAAAATCGATCACTTGTTTTATAAAATTTACATAAATTATTCTTATATATGATGGTACATTTGATATATATTGAATTTGAAATTAACTTTATCAGTATTAATTACTTTTATCATTCTGTTTTTGACGTAATAAAAGTATATAATTCAATTTTTATCATTGCCAAAAAACTATATGAAAATATTCATTTGGCGTTTTGTTTTGTGAAAAAAGAAAATATTGACTCGTTTTATATTGTATATTTTTGAATTTACTTTTATTCATTTATTATTTTTGATAAAAAAAAATAGAATTATTATAAATTTGATATAATATAATGATATATTATAAGCTGTTTAGAAATATCGAAAAAGTAGGAATAAGATCGAGAAAAAATAATTATTATTTTTAAATATTTTTTAAATGATAACAAATACTTAATAAAAACATTTTAAGAATAAAAAATAATGAATAAATTATTCAAGATTAGTCTTTGAAATAATTAAAAAAAATAATAATAATAAAATATCATAAAGTGAATCAGAATTCTTAAAAATCTATTTGAATTGAAATTAGAATTATAAACATCAAATTTTATATTTATTTAATAATAAATTCATCATCATTTATAATAATTATTTAAAGAATCATCAATTATAATTAGAGCGGTTCAAAAGTTTCGACAAAAATTGCGAAAAAGTTGTGACAATTTTTAAACATTATTTTTATAAACAAAACTAATTTTTAATAAAGAAAACATAAATAAAGCATATAAAATACAAATTATAAATTAATAAAGAAAAAATTTAATCAAGATTGATCTCTGAAACATTACTAAAAGTAAATAAATTATCAAAAGAAATTGATAAAATATCATCAAGAGAATCAGATAAAACACTATTTGAATTGAAATTTGTACTTTTTTCTTCATTTTCATGTTCATTTGATAATATTTCATTATCATCTATAATTGTCATTGAAGAATCATTAATTGTAGTATCTATTTCATCTTCAATAATAATTGAATTATTTTGAATTGAAACATTATCTGTTTGTGGATTCATATAGAAAAATAAATCTCTAAACAAATTATCATCAGAATAACCAAATTTATTCTTTGTAAATAAAATATTCATAAAAGAGAAATATCATTCTACACTAACAGTAGTAGAAGGTAATTGAAGAATGAAAGGAATTATTTTAGAAATAGAAGGAATTTGTTTAAGAAGAGGAAAATAGAATTTTATCATTTGTTCTTTACTTATCATATTTTGAGGAAAACATTCATTTTATTTCTTTTCAATATCTATAAAATCTTTCAATTTTGAAACACATAATAAATAATCTTTCTTTTCAATATTTAAAAATAAAGATAAAGTGAAAGAAGGAAATGAAGAAGACATTAAGAAAGGATTGAAATATTTTACTTCATTATAAAATATCATTTGTTTCTTATTCATTGTTTTGATTTCTTTCAATTTTAATAATGTATTCGTAAAACCTATTTAATATAAATAATAATAATAATAATAATAAATATACTTTTCTTATATTCTTGAATAAATGAAGATTGAACATTTGATAAATTATTTTCTTCACATATTTCATTCACTATCATAATTATATTATCTTTTGAATTCTTCAATTCTTCTTCAATTCCATCTATCAAACTAGAAACTAGAGCGGTTCAAAAATTGCGACAAAAGTTGCGACAAGTTGCGACAAAAGTTGCGAAAAAGTTACGACAAGTTGCGACAGCTGTGACACATTTTATATGTTATTTGTAAGCCATATATTTATTATATTTTATATTTAAATTAGAGCGGTTCAAAAGTTGCGACAAATCGAGTTGCGACAAATTTCACAACTTGTCGCAACTTGTCGCAATTTGTCGCAACTTTTTTTAACCAAGAATAATGGCGAGAGTACCGTGAATATTTTATTAATTTGGCAACTAAAAAAGACTTGTTTAAAAAATAGATTCAGTGTCGCAATTTGTCACAACTTTGTCACAACTTTTCATTTAAACATATATTCAATTAATATTTTATATAATAGAATATTTCATTATATGAATTAAGTAGTGATGAATACATTTACAAAATTTCATTTTATAAAAATGAGAAGATCATATGAAATGAATTAAAGAAAGAATTCAAAATATTTTGAACAATTTTTTTCCAGTCAAAAATTTGATTTATTTACGGGATAAAACTATTTTTGACTCATTTTTGAAATTCAATTTTTTAATGACAATTCAAATGAATTTCAATTTTATTTTCTTCGCATTATTTATCCATTTTCAATTGAAATCATATTTTGTATTATTTATAGTATTTAATAATGTGAATGATTTCATTAATACATTGATTTTAAACCATTTTGAACTGAATTTATTTTTATCAGCTCATTTTATCATCTAATTAAGATTATTATATTTATAATTGATTCTTAATTATCATATAGATACATATTTATATCATAATGATTCATTATATGATGTTTAAGGAAGAATGTTAAAAATTGAATTTTGATGAAATGAAATTATTTGAATATATATGTTATCAATAGCTCATTATTAGCTCATTATGAAGAAATGAATCATTTTAAAAATACTTTTATACTTAATGAGTTCATTTTGTCTTCAATGAAGCTTTTATGACATTCAATTCTTCACTTTTTATATTTAATAACATTATTTTGATAATATAAAAATAATATAATACTTTAAAAATCGTTAAAAGATTGTTAAAATGATTAAAATAAGTATATTTATCTAATGAATTTTTCTTATGAATTTCAAAAATTTCATTTTTTTAGTGTTTAAAACGCTTATTAAGGTTATTAAACTTATTATTAATTTATTTAAAAATTATTTATGTAATCATCATGAAAATATCTTTATAATTATATATTTAAATATATAATATAATAAATATATGACTTACAAATGAGATATAAAAAGTGTCACTACTGTCTTAACTTGTCTTAACTTTTGTCGCAACTTTTGAACCGCTCTATCTATGACATTCAATTTTTCACTTTTTATATTTAATAACATTATTCTTATAATATAAAAATAATATAATATTTTTAAAATCGTTAAAAGATTGTTAAAATGATTAAAATAACGATATTTATAGAATAAATTTGACTTTAAAAATTCAATTTTTAGTGTTTAAAACGCTTATTAAGAGTATTAAACTTATTTTTAATTTATTTAAAAATTATTTATGTAATCATCATGTAAATCTGTCTATAATTATATATTTAAATATATAATATAATAAATATATGGCTTACAAATGAGATATAAAAAGTGTCGCAACTTTGTCGCAACTTGTCGCAACTTTTTCGCAACTTTTGAACCGCTCTAGATATGCATATCTCTAATATGAATTCATTCATGAAAGAAAAGTCTGCTATTGTATCTTCTGTAAAGAAAACTAATATAAAAAATAGAATTATTGAATCTAATGTGAATTATGTAAGATTTGAAAAATTGATAGAATTATTTTTAGAAGAATGTATTCCTATTAATAAATTCAAGAAACCTCAATTTAGAATGAATTTGAAAAATATATTTGAAATGAATAATAATAATATACCTTGTTATAATACTATTCAAAAACGAATTATTCCTAAATTATATGATGAACGTCTTCAATATGTAAAAATGAATTTAGATAAATGTCCTCTAGCTGTTCTATGTGATTCTTCTACTTCAGATGCTGGTTCTAATTATTTATCAATAATCGTAAGAAGATTGAATTCTTTCAATTTGAATGAACCTTTCTACTTAATAAACTTGAAAAGAATGGAAAATCAAAAATCAAATAATTTTCTTTCTATCATTCAAGATACATTAGAAGAATGGAATATTAAAAGAAAACAATTTAAATCGTTTCATACAGATAACTGTAATACTATGCGAAATGCTGGTAATAATTATGAATCGATTTTTTGTGATGGAATTTATTGTGGATGTTTTATGCATATGATTAATTTAGTAGCTGAAAAACTAAAAGATGGTTTTATTAATACGAAATCATTTATTAATCTCATTAATTCATCATTTCGTTTCTTTAGAAAGAAAAATGATTTATGGTTATCCTTTTTAAAGATAAATAATATTCCTTCGTCTTCTTTCTTTTCTTATTTAAAGAAACACGATGGATATCTTGGTATAAATCTTTAAGATATATTTTGAAATATTTTAAATATTTGAAATCATTCTATGAATATTTAGAAACATTGGATATGTTAAGTGAAAAAGATAAAGAAATATTGAATATTCTTCAAGATAATCAATTATCTTCTTCTTTACAAATCGAAATGTCGATTCTTTTGAAGAGTGGAATAATGTTTGAAAAAATATTAAAATTATTATCCAATGATAATTTTCAATGTTGTAATGTTTCTAGTTTGATAGATGGAATTGAAGAAGAATCGAATAATTCAAAAGATAATATAATTATGATAGTGAATGAAATATGTGAAGAAAATAATTTATCAAATGTTCAATCTTCATTTATTCAAGAATATAAGAAAAGTATATTTATTATTTATTATTCATTTATTATTTTATATTATATAGGTTTTACGAATACATTATTAAAATTGAAAGAAATCAAAACAATGAATAAGAAACAAATGATATTTTATAATGAAGTAAAATATTTCAATCCTTTCTTGATGTCTTCTTCTTTTCCTTCTTCCACTTCATCTGAATTTACAAATATAGAAAAGAAAGATTATTTATTATGTGTTTCAAAAATGAAATATTTTATTGATAATGAGAAGAAATAAAATGAATGTTTTACTCACAATATGGTAAGTAAAGAACAAATGATAAAATTCTATTTTCCTCTTCTTAAACAAATTCCTTCTATTTCTAAAATAATTCCTTTCATTCTTCAATTACCTTCTACTACTGTTAGTGTAGAAAGATCTTTCTCTTTTATGAATATTTTATTTATAAAGAAGAAATTTGGTTATTCTGATGATAATTTATTTCGAGATTTATTTTTCTATATGAATCCACAAACAGATAATGTTTCAATTCAAAATAATTCAATTATTATTGAAGATGAAATAGATACTACAATTAATGATTCTTCAATGACAATTATAGATGATAATGAAATATTATCAAATGAACATGAAAATGAAGAAAAAAGTACAAATTTCAATTCAAATAGTGTTTTATCTGATTCTCTTGATGATATTTTATCAATTTCTTTTGATAATTTATTTACTTTTAGTAATGTTTCAGAGATCAATCTTGATTAAATTTTTTCTTTATTAATTTATAATTTGTATTTTATATGCTTTATTTATGTTTTCTTTATTAAAAATTAGTTTTGTTTATAAAAATAATGTTTAAAAATTGTCACAACTTTTTCGCAATTTTTGTCGAAACTTTTGAACCGCTCTAATTATAATTGATGATTCTTTAAATAATTATTATAAATGATGATGAATTTATTATTAAATAAATATAAAATTTGATGTTTATAATTCTAATTTCAATTCAAATAGATTTTTAAGAATTCTGATTCACTTTATGATATTTTATTATTATTATTTTTTTTAATTATTTCAAAGACTAATCTTGAATAATTTATTCATTATTTTTTATTCTTAAAATGTTTTTATTAAGTATTTGTTATCATTTAAAAAATATTTAAAAATAATAATTATTTTTTCTCAATCTTATTCCTACTTTTTCGATATTTCTAAACAGCTTATAATATATCATTATATTATATCAAATTTATAATAATTCTATTTTTTTTTATCAAAAATAATAAATGAATAAAAGTAAATTAAATATATATATAAAAAACTAAACTGAAAACAATTTGTTTTGCTACAAATTTTTATGACAACTACTTTGTGTTCATTCCATCTAATGATCTGAGAGGGCACTATTTATATGCTAACTATTTGTTAAGATTTCACGATTATTAAAAATAATTTTTACAACTTTTAATAACTTCTTAACTCTTTTCAAAGAAACAGTACATTGTTCTTATAAAATGTTTAAAAAGGAAATTTTTGTTGATTCTTCCAATAAATTAAGAAAAATGAATCTAAAATATATATATATTTTCTTTGTATATTAAATAATAGTAGTCAAATTGTAACATATTCATGTTACAACTACTTCAGGCTATCATTGTGTTTAATACAATTTTACAGAAATATTTGATATTTTAAATGAAACTCAGTAAATAGAATATAATAAATGTATTCACAATAAACAAAAAAATATATACTGCATATTAAATAATATAGTATACTTGTTATCACAATATACATTATGTTTATTGATTATTATTCAATTACTTTTATAATAAGCAAATACATTATTTGTCAGTTTAACTAATAGAAATACTTAGAAGGTAAAAAAAAATAAAAAAAAATAATAATTGAATATAATAATATAAAAACATTAAATATGTATATATTTAGAAAAATATTATTCCAAAATATTCTCGAGTTTATAATTTACATGATTTTCCTGAATAAATGAAGAATCCTTTAATTGTTGTTTATAGATATCAATTTGTTCATATGAAATACCTTCACCTAAATAATATAATATTGATATAAATAACTATAAAAATAACTATGTGCATACAGATGTTACAATCAAAATATTTCAATTGAGGGACTCTTCCAGTAGTTATAAACCCAATAAATTTTGATAATTGTTCTTGACTATAAATATATATTTTTAAACTTTTAATTTTTTGAGTTTTATTTTCGTTTATACAGTCGAGTAATGTTTCTATCTCAAATTTATTAATCAATTGATCTATATATATAAATGCATAATACATGAGTTTAACATATATATACATTTTGTACCAACTAATGTATCTATACATGAATTAGTATCATATTTATATCGAAGAATAGAAGTATTAGGATTATATATATAATAATTATTATTAGAAACCATCGTATCTATATAATAATAGCATTAATAAATATGAATATAATAATTATTAGTAACATACTGATTATTTGAATAATAGTTGATTTCGGAAAATTATTATTATTAATTTTTTCAAATAACTTTTGAATAAAAGAAACAGTCCGTTCTCTATAGCAACGTTTATCTATATATATAATAATAATAATAAAATAAATATAATCATTATATAATAAAAAATATATATAAATATGAATGATATATAAAATAAAAATACTAATAGTATTAATATATACCAAGTTTGATATATTGTAATTGAGGGAAATTGGTAGTAGTATATAGTTCACAAAAGCGATCACCAAGTATATCCTGAATTATTATTGGAATGAAGTAGTATTTTAAAAATATTCATATATATATATATATATATATATATATACGTAGAATGAATTTGGTTGTATTATGAAAATAACCTTTAGGAATTAATTGGTTTATAAAAAACGAATTACCTTTATATAATAATAGTTTAATTATATATATATATATAAATAATTACATTTTATTTTAACAATAGAAGCCTTAGGAATTAATTTCATCATAATATTTTCATATCCAGTTAAATATTCAGAAGATAAGTCTTTAATACGTACTATATATATATTCATATGTTTTATAATATAATATACAGTTAATTGTTAATTTTTGAATAGTATGAAACGTATTGTCATTAAAAAGAGTTGAAATCCATGTTAAATATTCTATATTTATATCTCTAATAACTATAGATTTTAATACAAAACATAATAAATATATCTATATAAATAGAAAATACATGTAACAGTTAACTTATTCAAATGGTGTAATATATTACTCTTGAAGAATCTTTCTAAAGAATATTTTGTGTTAGTATCATATTCATCAGGAACTATATATAAGCATTAATATTAGAATTATTATTAATTATATATTTATTAAATATAAATGAATACATTTAAAAGTAATATCTAAACAATTAATATTTCGTTTATAATTCTCAAAATAATCTAATTTTTTGATATTTACAATATTAGAAGTATCAACTATATAAAATATAATAATATATATATGTTATTATTAAAAAATGATTAAATAAATATTATATACTACAAAGTGTATTAACTGATATAAGATCTTTCTTTAATAATTCTTTTAAATGTGGAAAATCATATATTAATTTATCTATATAGACAAGCAAAGATATATATTAATTTCGTATATATTCTTAAAGTCTAAAATGTATATAATATATATATATATATACCCACTACATCAATATGAATTGAATGATTATAAGTTAGAGTATCTAAAAGAAGAACTATCTTTTCTTTTTGAGTATCTTCAATTTCATATATGCGAATAGTATCAATCATAGATAGTAAATTATCAGGAAATAGAAACTCAAAATTGTTGATTTCTAAAATATAATATTATATATATATATATAAAATATTTATATATATATAGGAATACTTAATATATATAAATACCTATATCAATAGTGTAGTTTATAAAATGTAATTTTGGAAAATATTCTTGTTTTATTAAAGATAATTGAAATAATTGTATATATCTACTATCATCATAGATAAGTTCAGTAACATTTGGAAATACATGAGTTGTCATTATTTTTATAAATTGATTATAATCAATTTCTTTAGTAAGATATATAACTATATTAAATAATAATATTGATAATAAATAAAAATAAATAAATACTCCAATGGATACTTAATATAGTTAAAGAATTGAAAACACCTTCTTCTAATGCTTTCAGAATAATTATAGATTCATAGGTTAAACAACTATCTATATATATTATTTAGTTTATTATATATATTTATATACATGGATTTATACCAATTTTTGAAATAGAATAATATGAAAATAGACTTAATAATTGAAATATACCTTGTTCAGATAATACTTTAGTTATACTATTGAATATATATATATTAGAATAAACTTAAAATATGAAATAATTGAAGTATATACAAAAATGTTTTATCATTTGTTTTATCTATATATAAAAATAATAACTTAAATGACTTATAGTATATATATATATACCATCATATTCAATACTAACTTCATCCTTAAATATACATTCACCTTCTGTTTCACTTATATCTGAATAATCATTTGTATATATACATTCATTAACTATATATTTATATAATTTAGGAAACTCAATCTTTCGTTTTTTTCCATTATAAGAATCAATCAATTTATGTGAATAATATAAATGATTCATATCTAGAGAAGAGACCTTATTATATTCATTCATATTGGATTCTGTGTAATACTCATATTGTTCAGGATTATTTATTTTATAGTAATATTTACCAAATAAGCGAGAATATTCCATTATATATTCATCACTATTTGGATTTAAGAATTGATCAGTTTTCTTATAATGTGTAACTACTATATAATATATTGATTAATATATAATATATATATACCAATTATCTTAATCTCTTTTAATAAAGGAAAAATATCTTTAATACACGATGGACATATATATTCTAATGGAATACTCGAAGAATATTGATCTATATTATTATTTATAGTATATAATATATATATACATTCAATATTAATTTTAGTAACATTCATCATCTTAAAAAGAAGAGAATAATATAAGAATTCATCTTTTCTTTGGGGTGTCAATAATCCTATATATATATGATATCCTTTATAAATAATACTATATATATAATATTCTTTATAAATAATCCTATATATATAATATTCTTTATAAATAAATAATATAATTACCTTTTATATACATGATTTTTGATTTAGAATTAAATAATTCTACAGGTATACTAATTTTATTTTCATTATTACATTTAGATATATAATAATTATTTTCTTTCATATATTTAATGAATAATTCTTTAACATGAAATAATAAATCACCCTGTTTCTCATTATCAATTACAACTGAATATTCAAGAAGTGTTTTATATATATCATAACTATCTTTCAAATCTAATATAGAAATATCGACGTTTTCTTTCAACAAGAATTGAATCACTTTTTTCATATTTAATGAAGGTATATCTATATAATAACTACCATCATCATATTTATCAGAGTGTTGAATGATATCATGAAAGGGTAATCGAAGATATTTCTCAATAAATCCTCTAGAAATCCATAATTGCGTCTCATCTTGAAATGTAAATAAATCTAAAAATAAAATATATATTTTTATCCATATTTAAATACATTTCTCTTCGGTTAATTGAAGTTCAGTTGTTGACATTACTCAATTCCAACTACAATGATAGAAAGAATATAAATAATTATAATAAAAAAACAGAGTTATTTATACTATGTGATTTTTATTGATAAATTAATTTATTTTATATAGTTCATAGTGAATCATTGAGATATGTATAATACAAAACTTGCAACTCAATTCTTTTATTGAATTATCGAAAAACCGTGAAAATATAAATTCTCTTACTAATATTTTGATAATTATCAGGATGTTAAATTGTGTTTTTTTTTAAATATTTTTTTTCTTCTAATACATTTTATAAAGACTTGCAATAGTTGTTTTCCATTATATGCATTTTTTTATTTTCCCCCAACATATTTTTGCATCAAAGTTTCTAAGAATGTATATATTTCTTAGAATTCTCTAATAATCAATTGTTATTAAGATTTATTCTTTAATGTTTATGACAATGATACGGAGATTTGAAAATAACTAATTTTTATTCCTTTGTTATGATGGAATCATTTTTAAATAAAATACAAAAAGAATGAGGAATATTTGAATTAAAAAAATAGTCTATTTACGATATTATTAGTATGATTGAAGTTATAAACATATAACATTCATTCATATATAGTTTATAATGATATATATATATATATATTTCTTATTAAAAACAGTTTTTAAAAGAAATTTCAATGAATTATTGTACTACAAATGTTTCATTGCAAATAAATGAATCAGAATTCGATAGTTAGTATGTGATAACGTATATTAAAATAATCTTTTGATATTATTTCTAGTTAAAATTTCATATTCTCCTACAAGTTAATTATTAATACGTCTTTGTGATCATTTTACTTTTCTAAGCAAGATATAATGGCATAAAAAATAAATACAAAGAATATACAAGTTGAAGATCCGTATATATAAATTACAATTAGTAATTATTATTTTTGATTTTTGCGATGATTATATATTTTATTGTTTATAAAAACAATATAGTTTTTCTTATATCTATATAATTATAGTATTATGAGAAAGAAATACATATAAAACACTTTATAAATAGAATTTTAGATATTGTTGATTATGTTAGAATCTTGTTAGAAGAAATGGTATTTCCCATAAATAAAAAAAGAATACGAATTTTAAGGAAACACCAGTTAAAAAGTATTTTATTGGTTTATAAAGAAAAAATCCAAAAACGATTGGTTTTCTTTGAATGGGAAGAAGAGGCTGGATAGGCTGCGCCTTCTTAATTCTGGAAAAATGATAGAGAATTGGTGATAATCTTAAAATAATCAAGAAATCTCGGTCTTTTATATGAAACAAAGATTACATTCAATAATATCATTTACTTTATGTATATTGTTTTATAAATATAAAAAATGGAATCACCTAGTGTTTTACAAAGAAGTCCATTGAGAATGAATTCTCCAATGGCTCCAGGTGATGGTGGCTCATCTTCTGTTGCACGTGTTGTTTTAACAAAAGAACCTGTTAATAAACTCTCAGAAGGATTATTAGTATGGCTAAGTGAAATAAATCATGATGAAAAACCTTCAGATTTAGTGTCTTATTTATCAAGTGGTGTTGTATGTTATATTATATATATTCATATGAATAACATGGGTTTTCTATATGATTGTTTTTGATCTATAGGTTCTTTGCAGTATTTTAACAGAATACATCCCTGATATTCCACTTACAAGATGGCATAAAGATGCTAGTATTTGAATATTTATTACATATTGATAATATTTAAAATAATATCTTATTAAATTTTAAAATTTTAAATATATTAATTGTTAAAAAAATAATTAAATTTGAAAAAATAATGTTAATAATATATATATATGAATAGGTCCTATGACTTTCAAAGCAAGAGAGAATATCAAACAATTTACAGATGCTTGTGTTAAATTAGGTTTACAAAAAGGAGATTTAATTGCTAGTACACATTTTGAAAAGAGAGATGTATATATATATATATATATATATATATATATATATATATATATATATATATATATATATATATATATATATATATATATATATATATATATATATATATATTAAGGAATTATATCTTAAGGATTATATGATATTTATTATGCATTATTTAAAATTTTATTAGAATGAATATAAATATATATATAATCTAATTATTTTAATTATAATAGATAAAACAAATAGTTATTTGTTTATCCTTTTTCGCTGTTCGCGGTATTCCTCGTGGATTACCACGAACTAACGAAGAACTTGAAAGCTTAATGGATAAATGTATATATGTAATTTTATTATTTTAATGTTATTTTAATATATTTTATATTATTTTAATGTTATTTTAATATATTTTTTATTATTTTAATGTTATTTTAATATATTTTTTATTATATTAATATTATTTTAATATATTTTTTATTATATTAATATTATATTTTTTATTATATTAATATTATATTAATATTTTTTATTATATTAATATTATATTTTTTATTATATTAATATTCTATTAGTATTCTATTTTATTTAGATTTCCGTGATCCCCGTCAAATTGAGCATCTTCCTGAACGTGAAGTGCCTAAAGTCGAAGAGCCAATCGTTTTGAATTTCGAGGATTCCCACGATTCTAATGGTCAACCCCTTGATGGTGAATCTAAAGTAGATGCTGCTTCTAATGGATTAACTATGTCTACAATAATGAATAAAGAAGAAGATACTATTGTTAATACTACTTCTGCTACACCTACTGATACTCCTGTTAATGATATGGATGTTCCTGTAGAAGATATTGTATATATATATTCTATTTATATATATCATTACTATATATATATAATATTCTATATGTATATCTATTTTATATCATTACTATATATATATATATATATAATATTAAGTATTCTATATATATATATCTATTCTATATTCTATATATAGAGTAAGCCTGTAGATGTTGAACAAGTGGAAACTTCTCCTATTTCGGATACTAGTGATGAAGAGATTCCTGAACCTGTACCTCAACCTGAACCCACTCCCGCGGTTATTGAACACGAAGAACCAGAAGAACCAGATGAACCAGAAGAACCTCCAAAGAAGAGTTGTATATATATATATATATATATATATATATATATATATATATATTTATATTTATATTATTTTTATATATATATCTATATATAGTCTGGTGTTGTGGTGGTACTAATGATGTTGTTGTATATATATATATATATATATTATATTATATGTATATATTATATTATATTATATATCTATATAGGAGCCTGAAGTAAAGAAGCCTAAGAAGGTTGTAAAGAAGGTTGTTAAGAAAGGTACTGCTGGTGCTACTACTGCTGCTGGTGCTCCTGGTGCTCCTAAGAAGAAGATTGTTAAGAAGGTGGTGAAGAAGGTGGTAAAGAAGGCTCCTACTACTGCTACTACTGAAGCTGCTCCTGCTGCTACTACTGCTACTACTGAAGCTGCTCCTGCTGCTCCTGCTACTACTGAATCAAAACCTATAGAAACTCCTGAATCTACTGCTGTTCCTAGTGATTCTCCTGCTGATATTAAGAAAGAAGAAGAGAAGAAAGAAGTAGAAACAGTTGAACCCGTTGAGAAACCTGAATCTGTAATTAAATCTGAAACTGAATCTGAAATTAAGTCAGAATCAGAACCTGTTAAACAAGTTGTAGAAGAAGTTATTGAAGAAGAAATTATAGATGAAGAAATTATCGATGAAGAAATCTTATCTGATAGTGATGATGAAGTGAATAGTAATACTAATCCTACAGAAGGTAATACTCATGATGATGTTAATATAGATCAACCAATTGAAGATGTTCCTGAAGAAAAGAAAGAAATTGAAGAAGAAAAGAAAGAAGATAGTGAAGATGTTCCTGAAGAAAAGAAGGAAATCGAAGAAGAAAAGAAAGAAATTGAGGAGGAAAAGAAGGAAATCGAAGAAGAAAAGAAAGAAATTGAAGAAGAAAAGAAGGAAATTGAAGAAGAAAAGAAAGAAATTGAAAAGGAGAAGAAGGAAGATGATGATGATTTTGGTGATGAAGAAGAAGTAAAACCAAAGAAATCAGGTAAGAAAACAACTAAAAAGTCTAAGAAATCAAAGAAGAGTAAGAAAGTAGTTGAAGAAGAAGATGATTTTGGTGATGAAGAAGAAAAAGCTCCTTCTGTTCCTGAAAGAAAAGAAGAAGAAAAGAAAGAAGATGAAGATGATTTTGGTGATGATAATGAAGAAGAAAAAGCTCCTTCTGTTCCTGAAAGAAAAGAAGAAGATGATGATGATAATTTTGGTGATGAAGAAGAAGAACCTGCTCCTGCTGTTCCTAAAAGAAAATTAGATGAAGAAGAAGAAAAGAAGGAAGATGATGATAATAACTTTAGTGATGAAGAAGAAGAAAAAGCTCCTGCTGTTCCTGAAAGAAAAGAAGAAGAAAAGAAGGAAGATGAAGATGATTTTAGTGCTGAAGAAGAAGAAAAAGCTCCTGCTGTTCCTGAAAGAAAGGAAGAAGAAAAGAAAGAAGAAGATGATAATGCTTTTGGTGATGATAACGAAGAAGAATCAGCTCCTGCTGTTCCTGAAAGAAAAGAAGAAGAAGAAAAGAAAGAAGAAGATGAAGATGTTTTTGGTGATGAAGAAGAAGAAGTAAAGCCTAAAAAGTCAGCTAAGAAAGCAGCTAAAAAACCAAAGAAATCAAAGAAGAGTAAGAAAGTAGTTGAAGAAGAAGATGATTTTGGTGATGATAATGAAGAAAAATCTGCTCCTTCTGTTCCTGAAAGAAAAGAAGAAGAAAAGAAAGAAGATGATGATAATGCTTTTGGTGATGATGATGAAGAAGAAAAAGCTCCTTCTGTTCCTGAAAGAAAAGAAGAAGAAGAAAAGAAAGAAGAAGATGAAGATGTTTTTGGTGATGAAGAAGAAGAAGAAAAAGCTCCTGCTGTTCCTGAAAGAAAGGAAGAAGATGATGATAATAACTTTAGTGATGAAGAAGAAGAAAAAGCTCCTGCTGTTCCTGAAAGAAAATTAGATGAAGAAGAAGAAAAGAAGGAAGATGATGATAATTTTAGTGATGATAATGAAGAAGAAGAATCAGCTCCTGCTGTTCCTGAAAGAAAAGAAGAAGAAAAGAAGGAAGATGATGATTTTGGTGATGAAGATGAAGAAGAAAAATCTGCTCCTGCTGTTCCTGAAAGAAAGGAAGAAAAAGAAGATGAAGATGCTTTTGGTGATGAAGAAGAAGAAGTAAAACCAAAGAAATCAGGTAAAAAAGCAACTAAAAAGTCTAAGAAATCAAAGAAAACTAAGAAAATAGTTGAAGAAGAAGATGATTTTGGTGATGATAATGAAGAAAAATCTGCTCCTGCTGTTCCTGAAAGAAAAGAAGAAGAAGAAAAGAAAGAAGAAGATGATGCTTTTGGTGATGAAGACGTTTCTGCTTCTGCTGTTCCTGAGAAAAAAGAAAAGAAACATACTCGAAGAGCTCCAAAATCAAAGAAATCACAAGCTATTGCTAATAATGATGAAGACTTTGATTAAATTTCTTAATATATAAATATATATTTTCTACTTCATAATATGTACATTATTTTCATTTATTGGATGGAATAAAAATATCATTATTTTCTTTTTATTTTATTTTTTTATATATATATTTATATATAATTTCTTTATATATATATAATATATATATTCATAGTAATTTCTTATTTTGTATATACAAGATTTCTTTGCATTTTTTTTTGTTCTTTTATATATATAGTTATTTTCTTCCTTTTTTTTTGTCTATTTCTTTGATAATTATTCATTGTGTATGTATTTAACAGTATTCATTTACTTTGCTGTTTTGTTATTTAAAAAAGAGTATGAAATTAATTAAACAAATACAAAATCTAAACATCTCTTTAATAATTATTGTGTGAATATGTTAATCAAATAAATTTATTAAAAACGAAACATCTTTATTGTTATATGATAATAATTTAGAATAATAATAAAAGAAAAATATAAATTGAAACAAATAAAATACATACACTTAAAAATATTTTGTGTAAAATATATTTACATAGTGATGATGTACTTTTTTGTCCTATTTTGTTACGGTACATAAAAATGGAAAATAAAAAAATAAAAAATAGAAAACAAAAAAATATGTACACGACAACACTTTAACAATGATAATTAAAATCACTAAACTACTGAATAGCATAATGATCATACAAATAAATAATAAAAAATGAATGTTTTTCTTTTGTATATATATATAATATTAGTTTTTTAATAATTTTCTTTATTTTGTTCATAATATTCTTCAATAGATAAAATCTTTAAGAAATCAGGTTCTTCCTATATATATAAATATATATAAATATAATGAAAAAAATAAAATATAAAATAAAAAAAAAAAAAAGAAAGAAATAATAATAATAATAAAAAGCATTCCATAATCTTTTTATAACCTAAAGCAAACTCAATAGCACATTTAACATTAGTAATAAGAGGAACACTGAAATCAACAGCACAACGTCTCATCTTATAACCATCTGTTATAGCATCAGAATTACCATTAGGAACAATAATAGCAACATGAATTTGATTATTCTTTAAAGCATCAATAGCTAAATGATCTTTATGTTGAGTACTATTCTTATGAACTAATACAATTTGATTAGCAGGTAAATTCATTTGTTCTAAACGAGCATAAGTACCTTCTGTAGCATATATAACACAATTATGTTGAATTAAGAATTCAATAGATTCTTTAAATTGATCAAATTCTTTAGGAGGAATAGAAACTAATATATTTCTACCTTCTTTAGAACCAAATTTAGGGAATGTAAATTTAAAGTTAGTAGATAAAAGAGCTTTAATAAAAGCTTCAGAAGGATCATTACCATAACAAGCAACTTCACCAGTAGAAGCCATTTCAACACCAAGTGTAGGATCTGCACCTTGTAATCTAGTAAATGAAAACATAGGAGCTTTACAACAAACATAATTAAGATCTTTTAATACAATAGAACCACGACGATGAGGTAAATGTACCATAACACGTGTAGCTAATTCAATAAAATTAAAATCAAATGTTTTAGACATAAAAGGGAATGTACGAGAAGCTCTTAAATTACATTCAATAATTTTAATAGCATTATTTTTAGCTAACATTTGAATATTAAAAGGACCAGAAATACGTAATTTAGCAGCAATCTTTGAAGCAATAATTTTAACTCTACGTTCAGTTTCACTATATAATCTTTGAGAAGGTAATAATAAAGTAGCATCACCAGAATGAACACCAGCATTTTCTACATGTTCAGAAATAGCATAATTTAATATTTCACCTTCTTCAGCAACAGCATCAAATTCAATTTCTTTAGCACCTTCAAAATATTTAGATAAAACAACAGGATAATCTGAAGATATTTCAGCAGCACGACTAAGACATTTAATTAAAGAATTTTCATCATAAGCAACAGACATAGCAGCACCTGATAATACAAAAGAAGGACGTACTAAAACAGGATAAGGAGCAGAACGACCAAATTCAAGTGCTTTTTCATTAGAAGTAACACTAACCCAAGCAGGTTGATCAATCTTTAATTCATCTAACATATTACTAAATTGAGAACGATCTTCAGCTTTTTCAATCATATAAGGAGAAGTACCAAATATATTAACACCATATTTACATAAAGGTAAAGCAAGATTATTAGCAATTTGACCACCAACAGAAACAATAACACCTTCAGATTGTTCTAATTCATAAATATCTAAAACACGTTCTAAAGAAAGTTCTTCAAAATATAAACGATCACATTCATCATAATCAGTAGAAACAGTTTCAGGATTAAAATTAATAATAATAGTATTCTTTTGAGCAGAACGTAAAGCACGAACACAACTAACAGCAGCATAATCAAATTCTACAGAACTACCAATAGAATAAGGACCACAACCTAATACTATAATACCATGATCATCAAATTCAACATCATTTTCATAACCAGAATAAGTAAGATATAAATAATTTGTATGAGCAGGGAATTCAGCAGCTAAAGTATCTACTTGTTTTACTACAGGTAAAACATTTAATGATTTTCTATATTCACGAACTAATAATTCTTCTTTAAGATGTTTAGGATTGTCTATATTATCAAAATGAACATGAGTAGCAATTTGTTTATCAGCAAAACCTAATACTTTAAGTATTTTCATAGAATCACGATCAATCTCAGTTAAATGTTTATTTTGAATAAGCATAGTAGCATTAGCAATATTATTTAATTTATTTAAAAACCATTTATCAATCTTTGTTAAATCATGTATTTCTTGAACAGTCATTCCATTCATTAAACCATAAGCAATAGCATATATTCTACGATCATCAGGTTCAGTTAATAAATGATGAAGAAGTTCTTTAATATCATTTTTAGGTGCTTCAAAACCATTAACTAAAGGATTAACCATACGTAATGCTTTTTGAATAGCTTCTTCAAAATTACGACCAATAGCCATAACTTCACCAACTGATTTCATACAAGAACCTAAAGTAGGTGATACTTTATGGAATTTCTTAAGATCCCAACGAGGTACTTTAACTACACAATAATCAAGAGAAGGTTCAAAACAAGCAGAAGTTGTATGTGTAATACTATTTTGAATTTGAATTAAATTCTTACCTAAAGCTAATTTAGCAGCAACATAAGCAAGAGGATAACCAGTAGCTTTAGAAGCTAAAGCAGATGAACGAGAAAGACGAGCATTAACTTCAATAATACAATAATCTTCACTTTCAGGATTTAAAGCATATTGAACATTACATTCACCAATAATACCTAAATGACGTACTACACGAATAGCAGTATCTCTTAATTTCATATATTCACTATTTGTTAATGTTTGTGAAGGGGCTACTACAATAGAATCACCAGTATGAATACCTAAAGGATCAAAATTTTCCATATTACAAACAGTAATACAATTATCAAAACTATCTCTTACGACTTCATATTCTATTTCTTTCCAACCTCTTAAATCTTTATCAATTAAAATTTGTTTGGAACCAGAAAAAGCTTTTTGAGCTAAATCTAATAAAGACTCATCATCTTTAGCAAATCCTGAACCTAATCCACCTAAAGCAAAAGCAGATCTTATCAATACAGGATAACCAATACGATGAGCTACTTCTAAAGCTTCATCTAAAGTTAAAGCAGGAGCAGATAAAGCTAATTTTTCATTAATTTCTATTAATTTTTCTTTAAATAATTCACGATCTTCAGTATCAATAACAGTTTGAATAGGAGTACCTAATACTTGAATATTATATTTTTCTAATGTTTTAGATTGATATAATTCAATACCAACATTTAATGCAGTTTGACCACCCATAGATACTAAAATAGCATTAGGACGTTCTTTTTCTATTACTTTACATACAAAATCAAAAGTAACAGGTAAGAAGTATACTTTAGAAGCTAATCCTTTTCCTGTTTGTACAGTAGCAATATTAGGATTCATAAGAATAACTTCCATATGTTCTTCTTTTAAAGCTTTAATAGCTTGAGAACCAGAATAATCAAATTCACCAGCTTGACCAATAGAAAGACCACCAGAACCAAGAATAAGAACTTTCTTAAATTGTGGTGGTTTAAAGAAATTTACATTAAAAGTATTAGCAGGAGTATGTATACCTTTAATCATATCTAAGAAACGATCAAATAAAAATCTAGTATCAATAGGACCAGCACAAGCTTCAGGATGGAATTGACTTGAGAAGAATGGTTTTGATTTATGGAAAATACCTTCATTAGTACTATCATTAACATTAAAGAATAAAGGAGCCCATCCTTCAGGAAGAGAACTAGCAACAACTTGGAAACCATGATTTTGAGAAGTAATATAACAACGAGCACTAGATAAATCAACACAAGGAACATTACAAGCACGATTACCAAAAGGCATCTTTTCAGTACGAGCACCTGCAGCAAGAGCTAAAAGTTGATTACCTAAACAAATACCAAATATAGGTTTAGGTTGATCTCTAGAAATAGCATATTTTAAACTTTCAATAGTATCTTTACACATCATTGGATCACCAGGACCATTCGAAATAAATAAACCATCATAAGTATCTTCAGCTTGTTTAATATCATAATTAAAAGGAACAACAGTAAGTTGAACACCTCTTTCTAAGAAACAACGTATAATATTATATTTCATACCACAATCATAAGCAAGAATACGAGGATAACCACCTTTATTATATACTTTAATTTCTTTAGTAGATACTTGTTCAACAAGATTATTTAAATTAGGATCAAATATATCAACATGTTCATGTTCAAATTCTATCTTACCTAACATTACACCATGTTCACGAATCTTCTTAGTAAGCATACGAGTATCAATACCATATAATGCAGGAACATGAGAAGACTATATAAATATATATATTTAAATATAAAAAATCTAACTAAGAATAAGAATGACTATAATATATATATATATTATTTTTAAAAATATTTATATAAATATTTAAAAAAATAAAATATAAAAAAATAAAGCATTCTATTCTACTCAAAGACTTTTAAATGTCAAGGAGAATTACTCAAAACGAGTGTTTCATTATGACAATAATTAATCTTCCAAAACCGTAACAGATTCTCAAGGTTATAAAATACAATAAGAATCCTGACTTGGGTTTGGATATTTTTTTAAAATTTTAATATTGTTATTAATATTAATTTTTAGAATTAATAATAAATATATATATATTTTATAAAATAAATATAAAATTATAATTATAACAGATATATATACTTTTAACCAATCAGAAAGAGAACGTTTAGCATTCCAATGACTATATTCCCAAGAATAATCAGAAACAATAACACCTGAAACATGAATTTTATCAGATTCAAAGAATTTAGGAATACCATATTCATCAACTTCATCAAAACTAGGTACACCATAATTACCAATCATAGGGAAAGTAAATGTTAAAATTTGTCCTTCATAGGATGGATCAGTAAGAGATTCAGGATAACCACACATAGCAGTATTGAAAACTACTTCACCACTTACAGAGGATTCATAACCAAAAGAAAAACTAAATATAAATAAAATATAAAAATGAAAACAAAACTATTAAAATCAATAAAATTAACTTTATTATAATAGAATATAGATATAAATATATATACCCTTCAAATACTGAACCATCTTCTAAGACAAGTTTAGCAATAGTATTATGTTTACCTAATTTTGTTTCTCCAAAAGGTTTATATACTATAGAAACACAGTAAGTAACTTGTCAATGAAGTTATAGGATGAGGGCCTTTACTAAACATACATTTAGGGGCTTCCATGTTCTATAAAAGTAATAGAGAAAAAAATATGTGAAAAACAACAAACAAATCATTTTTTGAATTAAGGCTCTCTCTTTATATATGGATGGTTGATCGTAAATAATTATATAAATTCTTTACTTTATAAATCATTTGATATGGGTAGTGGCCCTTAATATTACTTTTTTGATTTTTGAACCAATCATTTCTTGATTCTATAGGGAAAAGGGATGTTCACAATTGGTCAAACAAATGCTTTTTTTTTTGGTTTTTATAAAATAATCATGGAAAAACCACATAATCTCAACCACATAATGAATTATGATTTTTTTTCCACTGTAAAAGGTAATTTATTCATGAATCTTCTTTTCCTTAGTCTTCTTTGTCCCCAAAATAAAATAATCATATATCTTGTCGTCTATTTCTCGAGAAAAGTATATAATAATCATGATAGTCAATTACTACACACAGTTCCACAACTCATTATTTTTTGCTTGCGACTTTCTTTTTTCTTTTTTTACTAAATCCATCATATTTAACTATATACTTGGAAAACCTCAACAAAACGTAGTTATCTTGCTTTATCTAATGAAGTACTTGTAAAAAACTTATTTTATTTTTCAAAAGCAACATGAATTTCTTTAACTCCATTATTATTTATATATATGTATTTCTAGATGTACTAATACTTGAAAGAGAATAAAATATGAATATAGGATGATGAAATTCTAAAAAAACAAACATTTAGGAATAGATTGATTTCTAGAAAAGGTATTCTTAGTCTATACATGCTTTATTTGATTTCATTTTATGTGCATTGTTGAAAGAGAATTTATATTGATTTTGAATATGATTATGTGATGGTTCTCTAGATCATTTCTACTCCTCTTTATGATATTTTTGTAATAGATGGTTATCGATAAGGAATTACAGTATTATATGAATTGATATATAAAATATGTGAGTATCTATTTATTATCAAATCGATTCGTAGTTTTTTAGGTGAAAATTTAATAGAAATTATTATTTGTGTTTATATGAATAATAGATTCATTTATTAGATATAATAAATTATTTTGTATTCACTCTATTTATTATTATTTTTTTTATAAATTGAAAACACTTTTTCAATATATTATTAAAAAGTTTTTTAAATGATTATATATTTTAATCGTTTATATTATAATAGTTTATATCTTCGAATGAAAAAGTATATATTTTGTAATATTTTCATCAATGAATTATCCTTTTCAATAAAGAGAATTATTTTTTTTAATTCTATTACAATATTAGTTAGGAAGATATACTGTATTATTGATATGCATATATATATTAAAGAATATGTTGAAAATACCTAAAATCTATTATATATATATATATATCTTTTATAAATCATTTGCATTAATCATTCAATTCAATTCATTATATAGAAGATCGATATTCAAATTAGTATTCTATAAAAAATATCAATGAATGAATTATATATCAAGAATATATAAATAAAAGGATTATTTTCATGATCTCTACTACAGAAATTAACTCTAGACCATCCATAATTGATTTCATAACAAATACAGAGATTATTCACCCTTTTCACATACTAATTATCAAAAATAAATTAAATCCATGAAGAGTTTTACTTTTATATTAAATACCACTAGTAACTAGGATACTATTCATAGCTGATACTATAAAATAACAAATCTGAAGTGAATCATCTGTAAAAACTCTTTTTAGCCATAAACATGTGATTTTTCCTTACGATTTTTGCGTCAAAATGACTTTATAAACACAAAATAATTATTTATTATTTCTTTTGAAGACTATGGCTTTTCCTAAGAGTTTAATCTTAGTTTATGCAACTGCCTTTATTGATCAGCTTGGATATTCCTTTATTTTACCTGTTATTCCTTATTATACTGATGCACTTCATGGAACATCTTTCGAATTAGGAATCCTTATTGCAAGTTATGCTTTTACACAAGCGATAAGTATCATAAATATTAAAATTGAATTCATTTGATTATTTAAAAATGTTTCTTTTAGGTGCTCTTGTGATGGGTAGTTTGAGTGATCGATTTGGTCGTCGTCCTTTCATTATCTTATCATTATTTGGTTCTTTAACAGGTATATTTACTTTATAAAAATAATATTGTTATTGCATTTCTGTGATGATATTTTTATTTACGTTGTTATTCATGATAAAAATATAATTCTTTTATTATTTAGGTCCTATTTTACAAGCTATATCATCTACAATGTGGCAATTCATTTTTAGTCGAGCTTATACTGGTTTATTTGCAGGTAGTGTTACATTAGGTCAAGCATATATAGCTGATTTGATTCCTTCGAATAAACGTACTCGATTTATGTCTCAATTAGGAGGTATTATTTCTGTTGCTTTTGTCTTTGGACCTGCTGTTGGAGGATTCTTATCTGAAATCTCTTTAGAAACACCTTTGTATTTATGTTTATTTATATAAAGTGTAGTATTTTGATTTTTTTATCGTTTATAATTTATAATTTATTATATTATTATTTTTTTTATTATTCTTATTATTTATGTTGTTAATATTATTTTTATTATTAATGTTATTTTTATTATTTATATATAATATATGAATAATTTGATATTTTTAAGATAATATAATAGATAATATTATATATATGATTATAAATATTACAATAGTTACTATTTTATCTCTATATAGTTATGTCGCAGGAGGTGTTGCAGGGATCGTGTTTATTCTAGCTATATTCTTATTGCAAGAGTCTTTACCAGCTGTTATTGAAAAGAAAACATTGAAGAAAGAAATGAAACAATTATTAAGAAATCATAATTGTATATATATATATATATATAATTCATCTTATATTTGTTATTTACTTTTTTAAATCTATTCTTTTATGGATAATTTTATTTATACTGACATTTTTATTATTTAGTTTTATTTATTATTCTATTCGTATATATATATATGTAGCTGAAGAAAGCAAGAAAAGATTAGAAGCAATTAAACAGAAAGAAGAAGAAAAGAAGAAACTACAAGGTATATATATATAGTATTTAATATATATATTTATATGATTATTATAGATATTGAAAAACAAAAGAAAAATAACAAAAAAGAACATGTTCATTGGAATATTTATATGTATTTGGCATTAGCTGCTCGTTTTATTTTAGATTCCGATTGTATTATTTTTGATTCTATGTATGGTAAATATATTAAAGATAATCTAAATTCAACAACAATGGATTTTAGGTATATATATATATATATTTATATTAATGTATCTCTATTAATACATTTCACATTCCCTACTTTTAAAGTCTTATTCTCTGTACTACCGGTATTCTCTGTTCTCTCGTCTGTTTATGGTGGTTCCCTAGTCTCAACGAAAAATACCATATTGCATCCTGTATATATATAAATATATATATATATATAAATATATAGCAACTTTAGCTTCTTATGGTAGTATCTTATTAGGTATGTATAATAATTATAATTATAATCTAATCATAAGCATAATCAATAATCATAATCAATAAGCATAAATATAATAATAATAATAATAATAATAATAATAATAATAATAATAATAATAATAATAATAATAATAATAATAATAATAATAATAATAATAATAATAATAATAATAATAATAATAATAATAATAATAATAATAATAATAATAATAAATAAATATAATAATAATAATAATAATAATAATAATAATAATAATAATAATAATAATAATAATAATAATAATAATAATAATAATAATAATAATAATAATATATATATATATATAGTACTTGGGTATATATGGATGACATATGGTACGTCATTATTGGAGAGTTATTTCTCATGTAATATTATGTTTATTGGATATGCATTTATTTATCCATTACCACCTGCTATACTCTCTGTATATATATATTTATATATATTAGTTTTTATTTACATTTATCTTTAAAATAAAATCTTTAAAATAATTTTCTAACTATATATATAATGTTTCAGTTTCATTTTTTTAAAAATTTTTTTATACATATTCTTGTTTTATATAATATATTTCAAATCTATTTATATCCTAATTTGTTTATATCTATATATTCATATTTTTTTAAATATATCAATATTATACATTATATAACAATATATCAATATTATATAACAATATATCAATATTATATAACAATATATCTATATTATATAAGAATATATCTATATTATATAACAATATATCAATATTATATAACAATATATCTATATTATATAACAATATATCAATATTATATAACAATATATCAATATTATATAACAATATATCTATATTATATAACAATACATATACATTATACATTATATAACAATATCTACATTATATAACAATATATCTACATTATATAACAATATATCTACATTATATAACAATATATCTATATTATATAACAATATATATATTAATAATTATATCTATAGGCTCAAGCTACTCCAAATACTCAGGGTACTGTTCTTAGTACAGGAGTAATGGTGGGAGAATTCGCTATGATCTGTATGCCACCTCTTATGGGATATATATATGATATCTCTTCTACTATATCTATATTAACGGGAGCATTCCTTGGTATATATATATATACATATTCTATAATATATATTTTTATTTTATTTTTATAAAAATCATGATATATATCTATATAGGTTTAATCTGTGTTATATGCATGTTCTTATTAGACTGTATTCCTGGAGGACGTTCTGCTGATTTACAGAAAGATGATTCGAAAGAAGATTCTAAAGATAATGTGAATGATGTATCTAAAGATGAAAAAGAAGATACATTAAAAGAAGAAAAAAACATATCTGATCCTAATGAAATAGTATGTGAAACATCAAAAGCCACAACTCCTGCCATTCAACAATTAGATAGTATCATTAGTGAATCTCCGCTAATGAATAATCCTGAAACAACTCAATCTACTAAACAAGATAATATAGGATCTAATATTATGTAATTATTTTATACATTTTCCCATTCTTTTATTATTCACTCGTATTTTTGTGATATTTTTATTTCCTTTTGGTACCAACTGTTTTACAATATATTTTAATCCGTCAATTTTGTATTTAAAAAAAGAATTATTTGTCATTCAGTTACTTTTGAGTTTGTATTGAATATTAATATGTAAAATATATGCATAAATATAGCAGGAATAATAAATCAAATTTTATTTTATTTTTATGAATGATACTAATTAATTTATAAGAAAAAATGGTAAAACAAAAGTTTTGAATCAAATAAGCTAAATAAAAAAAAAAAATAGCTCCATACGCGATTCGAACCCTTTAAATATGTTATACAAAAAAATGGCGTATTTTTGTTTTAATTTTTCGTTAACTCTTCTCGTTAATTGATAACATAATTACATTTTTTTTAAGAAATTAGAATGTATGCTGCCTTTTTTATAGGACTAACAACAGTATTTTGAGATGAAATAGACATTTTTAGATATAAAAACAAGTATTTATTTTGCGTTGTATCAAGATGAATTAGAGTTGGAAAAAAATGAAAAATTAGTTCATTAGAAGATAAATTATAATAGATGTTTTGATTCTGTATTTCATTTATATCATGTGCTTGTTTTAGACTATGAAAAGTGGAATTATAGATGGAGAAAAGGAGAAAAAAAGAAATAGGAGGAGAAAAAATACTAATTGTAGAAACATTAGCATATATGAGTACAGAAGGAGTAGTAGATATAGTATTATTTGTATTTGTTATATTTTCATCTTGTTCATCTTGTATGTAATTAGCAGTAGTATCCTTAGTAGTAATTCTCTTTTCTATAGTAATATTATCTGAATTTGTTTTTTCATTTGTAGGAGCTCTAATATTTCTATGTTTATTGTTATATATGTTTCTTAAGGTAGGTAATAAATAGAATAAAGTATTATTACTGAATTGAAGGAATAACATGGAGAATGATTTTTGGCGGGTGATTTTCTTAGGAATTCTAGGCCTATTTTTTCTTTTCTCGTAGATAAACATTAAAGTGAAGTGATTTATAAATTCCTTTAAGGATTCTATATTATTCCATTTCTTTCCATTTTTATGTTTTTTTATTGTGTTATAACCAATTAGAAATTCAGGTTTTGCCGGGAAAAGCCAATTAAATTTAGTAGGAAAATCTTTAGGAGGAGAAGTAATAGTATATATATTAGTAGGAAGAGAAAGAGTAAATTCATTATTTTCAATAGTATTTAGTATAGTTTCATTTGTAGGAATCTCATTTTCATCTATTATATCATTAGGAGTAAGTATAGGTATTTCTATATTAGAATCAGAATTCATATATATATCTTGATCCTCTTGTTCGGTATTATTTAAATTGAGAGAAATAGGTTCATCTTCAGAGGATAGAGAAGAGTTAGTTTGTATAGGAGGATACATAGTTTCATTTCCAATGGGAGTATTATTTGTAATTGTAGCAGTATTTATTGTAGTAGTATTTGAAGATGTAGATAAAGAAGGAGATAGTTCTAGTGTAGGATTTCTTGCCCAAGAAGGAGGATTCGTATCATTTGGGAATATTCTATTGTGTAGTAATTGACTAAGTGTAGGAGTAGGAGGAGAATCAGAAGATTCTGGAGAATTTGAGGATTCACTAGGAGTATTTTCGTTCATAGAGTTATCAATATTGTTTTCATTCAATTCCATATTTATATTACTTTTTTGTATCTCAGCATCCATTTTATCATTCCCATCAACTACTGTTGTATCAATATTGATTACATTGTTTTCTTCAGTATTCATCAATACATCTTTCATTTCATTTTCATTTCGTATTTCTTTACTTTGAGAGGAATTAGGAGTAATTTCTTGTAGATTCTGAGTCGTTTCATTCATAGAGGGATTCATAGTAGTTTCATTCATAGTATCAGATTCATCTAAGGGTATTGTAGTAGTTTCATCATTCGTAGTACCAAAGTTCGTAGAGAATGTAGAAGTAGGTTTCATAGTATTTCGAGGATCATCATAATCAATCCAAATATTAATATCAGTAGACCAAGAGCTTTGCACAGAGTAGTTCGAGGACCATGAAGTTTTAGTAGAGGAGAAATTCCAATCATTCTTTTTCATAGTATCATCATTTTTCATAGATAGAGAGTTTACAGCATCCTTTGTAGACATAGTAGGTTCAACAAGTTCATCACCATCTTTCTTCTTTCTTAAACTCATAAAATCAGTACATACAGGAGACATCTTTCTCTTTTTCGCAAGTGTAGAAGTTTCAATGTAGAAGACTTCAGTTTCTAGAGGTATAGGACTGTTCTGGTTGTGTAGAGGTAGTGTAGTTGTAGAGATAGATGTAGAAGAAGAAATATCCTTTTCAGGATTATTTTTGGGTTGTAAATAACCGTTATTATTTGGTGGATCTTTCAAAGTAATAGAAGAACCACGGGAGGCTTCGGAATTTCCTGGGATTTCACATCCGGAGAAATTCTCTTTTTCCTGAATTGGAAGACCATTCTCAGCATATTTTATTTGTTTTTGATTTTTTGAAGCCCCAAGGAATTCTTGAGTATTTCCACCATCACTAATCATCTTATCATCTTCTCTAGCACACACAGAAGAAGAAACGGAAGAATTCTGACCTTTATCAACTGATTGTAAAAGATCATGTTGGAGTTTTGACTCCGGAACAGAAGCATTGTCGTTTATTTGGATTGCTGATTGCATTAGGATATAAAAAAATGTAAAAAAGAAATCGCCTGATAGGGGGATCGAACCCCAAGTGTTAGCCAATTAAAGTAACCATTTGTACCAGAGAGAACGGTACACAAACAGAAAAAGAACATAAAAAATTAAAATAAATTTAAAATATCATTTAATAACATTTGTTCATTTTGTTTTGTTTAAGTATGTTTTACCGCGGGGATATCACAACACATGTATTTCATATGCACCTTAAAATAACCAATAGGACTCTCTGAATGGGATTTGTGTACTGATACCAGATCTAGTAACACAATTTTTACACCTCCCAAGCATTTCTGGGATATAGCTGATGTATAGGTACAATATACCTTTCATATCACGACTATATATATAATTTAATTAATTTAATTCATATTGAAGGTTAATAAGTAATAGAATAATTTTTTAAGTAATAATTTTAAGATAAGAGTTTAATAAATAGTAAATAAGAGAAAAAGAGAAAATTCAATCTATAAATATATAGATATTCAAAAAAGAGCTGATTATAAATAAAATCAGTATAAATAAGTTTTAATTAAATAAAATTAGAATAAGATATAAAGAAACAATTTCAATAAAAAGATATATATATAAAATAGTAAATTATAAAATAAAATAAATATAATATATCCAATATAATATATAGAGGATAGGGAGTAGATATATATAGTAAGTATAATATAAAGTAGAATTATTAATATAATATCCATTGTAATATGTAGAGGATAAGTAGTAGATAAATTTCATCAATATAGTATAAGTAGTAGTAGTATATTCAATATAGTATATGGAGGATGAATAGAAGTATTATAGAGGATAATTAGTAGTATATATTATTCCATATAGTAATATATATTATTCCATATTTCGTTGAGTTAATTCAATATGAGAAGCAGAAGAATGTAGTCTAGAAATATTTTTTGTAATTAGTCTAGAATCAGGAAGAGATAGTCTCCAATATTTATAAGCCCATTCTAAGACTATATCATTAATTTTTGATATTAAAAAGTATAAGTATCTTCCTTTGAGTTTTGAGACTTGAGATATATTATGAATAGTAGATTCAGGAATTGTCCCAGAGGCACCAAGAATAACAGTATAGTAGGAGATTTGTTTATTAGGGAAATCATGTTGTAATTTTTGTATAGCTTCATAATATGAATGATCTTTAGTATGTTTCATTTCTAAGAGAGTATCACGAGTTCCATCTACTTGTTCATAAGTAACACCAATTTCTACCATTCTTATTTCTTTCTCACTTGTAATTATAATATCAGGACGACGATTAGCCCATTGTTCTTTATTCTTACCATCATATAGAATAGTATTCATTGATTTTTCTTGATTGACTTTAAAAATAGTATAAGGAAGAGTTTTTGCCAAAGATCTAGCTAAACATTCTCGTATTTCATTATGTCTTTTGCTAATCAGATCGTGTCCATTTTCATTTCTAGAAATTCTAGCACAAGTAGTCATGATGTGGGTTTGACTATGTATTCTTGATTCATTTTTAGTTTTCAAACAATAAGGACATAAAGCGACAGTATCCTGTAGAGTAGGTTTCTTTCCTTTTGGATTTTGTCTTCTATAAGCCATCTCACCAGTATATAGGGTTCTCATTCGAAGATTCAATAAGGCACAGTATTTTGAAGGATTAATATGTTTTGTTTTGTATATCCATTTATTACACGATATATTATTATTTAAGTATTTAGTATATTGCAAATAGGAGTATTCTTTCAGCATAGAAGCATGTCTTATTTTCAAAGATTCATTTAATAATTTGCACATTTTACGTTTCACATCTTTCGCTTCTATAAATTTCGATATACTATTATCAGTACTTCTTATTCTTATTCCAGCTCCATTTTTCGGATTATTTTCATAGTAACATATGTCCATGTTTAACGCAACTATAGCATCAATAGCTTTTCTTATATAAGGGAAGGGATGGTTCAGTGTTGTAAAGTCTATATCTAAAGGAATAACAGTATCATTTTCTTTCTTTGCTTTTAAGGGTTTGCTAATATTGTTGATAGATAGATTAAAGAATACCAAATCTTTCTTTCTATTTTCAGGGATTCCAGTAGGAATGTGGCCTCTCATATAGTTTATTGGATCATTAATCACGTATAGAGAATTTTGTAGAGTAGTATATCTAAGAGCATAATATAAAGTATTTCTAATATTTATATCATTTGAATTAGCTATTCTTACCAGTAGAGAAGCTTTACCAATATAATACCTATCTAACAACGAAGTAACACCAAGTCCACCATCTCGTATTGAAGTGCTATAAAAGTCTTTAGGCCAGACAGAAGAACATCCATTCCAATTCTTAACATTATTTCTTATTAGTACATCCAGTTCTTTTATTTTAAGTATATTAGTATCACCATTTCTAGCCAAGAATTCAATACAAGGAATAATATATTGACGAAGAGTTATTAATTTTTGATGAGGACTAATAGGAATTGTGTTCAATGAATTTATTTTTTCTTTGATTTCATCTAACGTATTCACCCAGAATTCTCTTCGTTTAGTAATTGATTCACCCATAGGACATCCTAAATATCTTTGAATTTCAGTATCTTTAAGTAGAGTAATCACTTCATTATTATAAGTAGGAGGAGGAGGAGTATAAGTAAGTTTTCTATTTCCATCATTGGAGTATTTCATCGCTAAACACTTACATTTATTAACCGATAGTTTCATATGATATATATTAAGTATTTCTTTTACCTTTCCTAAAAGAACTTCCGTATCTTCTTTATTGTTAGCTAGCAGGACGATATCATCTGCATAAGCATAAGCATTACTTTCTGATATAACAATAGGATTATTAGGAGTAGTGTTATCTTTAATATTCATCATCATTGCTTGATTATTGTTCAGGTAATTCAATAAAGGATTAAGTATGATATTGAATAGAAGAGGAGATAGGGGATCACCTTGTCTTATTCCACGCTTTAAGTATATAGGATCCGTATATGAATTTTTGGTTAATCTTATAACAGTATTAGCAGAAGAGTATAAGGATAGAATAATATTTCTGAAGTCTATAGGGAAGTTCATATATTGAAGAATTTGATGCATTAATCTTTGAGGTACCGTATCATAAGCCTTCTCCAAGTCAAGGAAAGTAAAATAGGCAGCAGTTTTAGCTCTTCTAGATAGTTTAAAGTTAGCTATGTAGTTTTGTAGTATGAAATTAAGTTCTTCACAACCAGGTATTCCAGATATAAATCCTTTTTGATATTTTGACATAAAGTTTTGTTTATTGTTTAGTTCATTCATGTAAGTAACCATTATAGAAGAAAGTATTTTTGATTCAGTATTTTGTAAAGCCAAAGGTCTCCAGTTTCCTAAGCTACTAGGATCCGATTTATTTTTGTCTAGTAGGCAAGTGATAGAGGAACTCCAAGATTTTAGAGTAATACCATTCGAACGACATATTTCTAATATATAAGCCAATAGAGAACAAGCAGAAGAGGAGTATTTGTATACTTCATAAGGGAGACCATTAGGACCAGGAGTACTGTTATTTGGTAAAAATTTTAATGCGTGTTTAATTCTTTCATAGGTTATCTTATTAAGGGCAGGAGGATTTAGTAATTGTTTAGTATTTGATTTTATAATATCTGGAAGTAATATATTATCTAAAGTTTCTTGTGAATCATATAGTTTCGTAAATTGTTCTTGTAAATCCTTAGAAGGTATTTCACAATATCTAGGAGTAGTTTTAGAGAATACTTTACTTCTTAAGAAAGCTTTAGTATTCTTATCAAATTCAGATTGTATTTTCTTAGCATCATTAATAGAAGTAATTCTTATTTTAGCTTCTTTGAGTTGGTTAATATTCCATAAGCATGATTCTATCTCATTCATAATAAGATTTAATATCTCTTTCCATTGTTCTAGAGTAAGTAGAGAAGTATTATTGTTTTCATTATCTTTCTGTAAGATATTTAATATATTTATTTTTAATTCTTCATCTTCATCAAAGAGTGTAATAGATTGTAGTTTATTTTTCCAATTAAGGATAGACTCAGAAAGAGTAGAAGAGATAGTATAGGATTCAGTTTCAGGAATATTAGGTATTATAGTGTGATTCAAATCGTATTTTAGAGTATCTAGATTACTTTTAAGATTATTATAGTATTTCTTTAAAGCTTCAATTTCATTATCCGTAGATTTTCTGAAAGGATTATTATCAAAGAAATCATCATTCGTTTGTTTGAAATTATTATTCATATGTATAGTGTTCGTATTATTAGTAGGAGTAGTAGTAGTAGGAGGAGGAGAGGTAGTAGAAGTAGTAACATTAGTAGAGGGAGTAGTACCATTTATAGTAGTAGATCGATTAGTAGTAGTAGTATTATTGTTATTAGTAGAAGGACTTAAATCCATATAGTTCTTATATTTATTATTCTTTTTATATTTATTTTTATTACTATAATTGTTTATAGGATGATTATAATTATTATTTCTTCTATTATATCTATGTTGATTATAATCATGATTATTTCCAGGAATATTTTGAGTATCATATCGATTTTGAGTATTCCCGTGATTATTTTGAGAAATATCATGCGTATCCATATCATCCATATTATTAGTAGTATTCTGAAGATTATTAGGAGTAGAATCAATATGACTTCGATTTTGACCATAACCGCGATTATTTTGAGAAATCATTACTATATATATGAGAATAGGCAAAAAAATTCCCATTGGTCAGTTTTTGGAGAATGCATTTGATTGGCTACTATATACTATAGTTTGTCGCCGCAACTCCTCTAAACTTACGGGGAATTAACTTTTGAGTGAAACACAGTTTAATAGGATATAACGTGTAGTTGTGCACCGTATATTTAGTTAAGCGATATTATTTATAATTAAAAAGTTATTAATAAAAGAACAGAAAACATGATTTTTGAGTCGTTTTTGATTGGCTCTTTGGGGTGACCCCGATAAAAATTGTTGACCAGACAATTGGAAAATAAACATGGGGTAAACTTGATTTTTTCTCAATCCCACAATATACGTTATCCGTGTTTATTCTTTATATTTATCTACTTTTTAATACTTTTTCATATTGAACACGTGAGGCCATAACGGTCAAATTTAGATTCTCAATTTGACATCATATTCTGATTCAGGAGGTCAGAAAACCTAGGTGTACCAATTTTGAGCTCCTGAGGACGATTTTTGAGTGATCGATATTTTCTTCGATCTTCTTATAATCGACTAATATTACAGCGTTGTAATCAATAGGTCATCAAACTACTATAGTAGAAACAGAGTCTTAAAATAACAAGTTTGAGTGTCACAATTTTGAAAAATGTGAATTAAGTGGTCTTAGAGTGAGAGATTCAATATAATGACTTTTAATTAGTAAACTAGACTTATAACTCTATACTATGTTAAAAGAAGAGTCAAAATTATGAAGGTCAAAGTGTATGACCAAATGACAAAATGTGTCTTAAAAAGTAAAATGGTTTCTATATGTGTATAGAATCATATATTAAGTCTATTTTATGAATAATAGCTTTAAATAAATAGTTTAAGGTTGTCAAATTTAAAAGAATGTATAAAACATAGTCTTAAACTATGAATAAAAAATTTAGAGATATTAATTAGTGTACAGCTGTAGTAGCTCTACAACATATCAAAAGTACAGTTAAAATAATTTTTAAAGAGTGGATGTGTGAAGGGTTGTGACTATTATTTAAAATTTATTTTTACTTCAGTTTGAGCAAAATTGTGAATTTCGTGCACTATAAAAAAATTGAGTCAGAATATCAACTCTAAGGGTCTTAAATTTAAAAAAACGTAAAAATGAGTGACTTAGAGGACGAGATTCAAAATAAGAGCTTTTATTCATTAAACTAGAGTGTATGACCTATATTATGTTAAAAGAAGGGACGAAAATATGTTGATCAAAGTGTATGACCAAATGGTAAAGTGTCTTTAAAAGTGTTATGATGATGACAGTTGTGTTTACATGTCTGAATCAAGTTTATTCTTAAAATATTAGCTTTAAATAGCAAGTTAAAGGTTGTCAATTTGTCAAAATGTTTTAAAGACTATCTTAAACAAAGAGATTCAAGAAGTTGACTTTCATTTTATATATTATATGTCTATATAAACACTTTACTAAAAGAACTTTGGAAAATATTGTGGATGAGTGTTTTGTCAAATGGTAAAGTTGTATCAAGAGTGAATTGTTTCCATTCCTTTTTGTTTAAATCAATGTTTTATGTCCACTCTATAAAAACTATCTTTTAATACTGAGTTTAACGTTTTAAAGTCAACATGTGTGTTTGGTTTGCTTACTTTTGAGAGTTGAAAATCAGTTTAAATTGATAAATTATGTCATAGACGTCTATATTAATTGATTCAAACAGTTTTGAGATGACTTAGTTGTTTGAGTTAAAATGGATTTGTTCTCATTGTGACTGTTGTTGAGAAGAGGAAGTCTAAAAAAACTATAAACAGTTAGATATATGTATATAATGTCAAAATTTAAAAGGTATAATCTAAAAGAGATAAAAATAAGTTTAAAAAAAGAGAAAATATATATATATATATAATATGTAAAAAATATTAAAGAAAAAGAAAAATAAGACTTCATGTCAGGAATTGAACCTGAAAACAATCTATAATGATTGTTTCTCTCCTTCTAGAGCATAAAGGGAGTTTATAAATAATAATAATAATAATATATATATATATATATATATATATATAGATATAGATATAGATATATATATATATATATATATATATAGATATAGATATATATATAGATATATAATAAGGAGGAAGTAGGAAGTAGGAAGTAGGAAGGAAGAAGGAAGAAGGAAGAAGGAAGGATGAAGAAGTAAGAAGGAAGGATGAAGAAGAAGGAAGAAAGAAGGATGAGGAAGAAGGAAGTAGGAAGAAGAAGGAAGAAAGAAGGATGAGGAAGAAGGAAGTAGGAAGAATCAAGGATGGGGAAGAAGAAAGAAGGAAGAAGGAAGGAGGAAGAAGAATGAAGAACCAAGGTGAAGAAGAAGGGAGAAGTAAGAAGTAAGTACGAAGAATGAAGGAAGAATGATGAAGAAGGAAGAAGGAGGAAGAAGTAAAGAATGAAAAGAAAGAAGGCAGAAAGAAGAAGGAAGAAGGAAGAAGGAAGAAGGAAGAAGAAGGAAGGAAGAAGAAGTAAGTAGGAAAGATGAGGAAGAAGGAAGAAGTAAGAAGGAAGAAGAACGAAGATAGAAAGAAGAAAAAAAAAAACTAAGAAGAATATTAAACCTATATACAATAAATAAACATAATAAATAAATAAATAAATAAATAAATAATAAACAATAAATATATATATAAATATATATATATATATATAATTAATAAATAAATAAACATATAAAAAAGAATAAATAAATAATAAATAAATAAATAAATAATAAAAAAAATGTAAACAATAAATAATAAAAATAATAAATAAAATATAAATATATACCTTTAAAATAACCTTGAACGACAGATTAAAGAAGGAAAATATTTAGCAACGAAGACCACAACACATCCATTGAAGTTTCTTTCCTATAGAATAAAAATTATTAATAATATATAGAATAAATTATATGTAAAGACTAAATAAATAATATTGATAATAAAAATAATAAATAATAAAAACGAATTAACAAAAAGAAAAACAGATCTTAAGAAATAAATAATATATTTATATACCTGATCATAAATAAACCATTTTACACAGCCAAGACCACTTCAAGAACACTTCAACACCACAACCAAGGAAAATACAAAACAATCCTATAGAAAAGTGTATTATTTTAAATAAATAAATATATACATACAAATATATATAAAAATAATAACTAAACAATATCAAATAAATAAATAAAACATACTCAGTCAATCAATATAATTAAATATTTAAAAAATGTAAAAAACTATGTTTTTTGGGTACCCTAAATGTTTTTAATAGAAAATGACCCAATTATTACTTTTAGAAATAAATCAATAAAAACTCAAGGGTTTTTTAATTTCTATTAAGTTTTAAGAAGCATATTTTTAAAATAGACCCTATTCTTTAAAAGTAGAAATATAAACACAATTTTTATATTAAGAGAAAACACTTATTTTTTATAATTAAATTGATATCTAAGATGCCTCAGAAGGCATGATGCTATCAAGATTGAAGTGTGTAGATGGAAAAATATACTTTTTTTCAAAAATTTCAGGTTCTTCTACTCAATAGGATCCAGTTGTGTATGTTCTTAGTCTTGGTGTTACTTGCTCTGATGGTCTTAAAGGTATATATTTTCCATTTTCTTTTTTTTTTTTAATTATTTATTATATTATTTTAGGTTCTTCTATGTTATTTGTATCATACGGAGGCTGTGATATTGCCTGTTATGCTAACTGTGAAGGTTCTTCTGTTGTTTTAAATGATGCTAATGGTTCTAATGATGTGATTGTAGGTTCTTCTTATTTTATTGAAGGTATGTTGCCAATCATTTAATTTATTTTTATATTTTATTATTATTTTATTATTATTTCTATATATATATATAGGTTCTTCAGTTGCTGTGCATGTTGACAGTGGTGTTGATGATAGATGTCTGTGTGGTGTTGAAGGTTCTTCTGATGCTTTCAATACTGCTGTTGATGTTGTTGGTGATCAGATAGACTGTTCCTATGGTATTAAAGGTATATATATATATTGTCATTCATTTATTATTATTTTTTTTTATTTATTATTTGTCTATTACTGTTTCTTTATAGGTTCTTTTATTGTTGTGTGTGTGGTTGCTGAAGGTGTTAATAATTAAGGTATGTCTTTTTTTAATTTAATTTAGTTTATTTTTATTTATTATTTATATATAGGTCCTTCTATTCTGATCGAGTCTTCTATTATAGGTAATGAAAGGTATATACTTATTTCTTCCTTTCTTTTTTTTTAATTTATTAATTATCTTATCATTATATATAGGTTCTTCAAGTCAGTTATGATATGATACTTATTTTTCTGTTCCTTCTTTAGAAGGGATATATATTTTTATTGTTTATATATTTTTTATTATTTATTATATATAGGTGTCTTTTCTAATAGGGGATCTTATCACCCTAATGTTGGCTTTTATTTTAATAATAAAAATATATCTAAAGGTATATATATATATATATATATAACAAATATTTATATTTCTTTTAATATATATATCTATATATTTTATCTATATAGTGATGGTGTAAATAGTTCTTTAATGCTGAAGGTATATATATATATATTTATCTTTTATTTCTATAGGTTCTTCTAATTTGGTTGGCATACTTAACATATTATTTTATTTTTGTTTTGTTTTGTTTTGCTTTGTTTATTATTATTATTTTTTTTTTTTCACAGATAATATCTTTCTATTATCTGCTTTCTTAGTATTATTTATTTATTTTTGTTTTGTTCGTTTTTTATAATTTTTATTGTGCTTAATATTAAGATAATTTTGAAATTAGTTAATGTTATTAGTATGTGGTCCTTAATATTGTTTTAATTTATAATAACATTCATTTATCACCTAATCTGATATAGACTAGCGATATAATTACATCAATGATTGAGTTATTATTAAGTTTTGTATTCTCCACTTTCATTTATATATTTAATTATGTGTAAAATTGTAAGCAATAAGAAATGTGAAAAAATAGGTTATTAAATTAAGAGATTTAAAATTATAGAAATTGTTTAATATAGAACAATATGTACTCTACAACATATTAAAAAATAAGAGAATTTCATTTTTGACAAGTGAATTAACAATGCGTTTGAGTTGTTCAGAAATTTTAAAGAGTTAGTCTATTCTTTTAAAATTGTGTTTTTGTTATACTATGAAAATTTTGACTTTTAAAAACAAGTTTAAAGGGATTACTTTTTTAAAATGTAGAAATGAATTATCCAAAGGACGAGATTCAATATAAAACATTTTATTTATCAAACTATTATTTATAGTCTGAATTATATTAAAAGGAGGGACAAAAATACTCTTGACAAAGTGTATGACCAAATGAAAAATGTTTATAAAGAGTGTCAAAATGGTAGCTAATGTATTGGCAGAGTTATGTCGAGCATAGCGTTAAAATATAAGCTTTTTAAATTAACTATAAGTGTGTTAACTTTTCAAAATGTATAAAAAAGGGTCTTTAGGTCAGAGATTCAAGACATTCAACTATAAGTAATATATGACATAATGAGATCTATATTGTGTGAAAGTTATGTCTAAAACTATTTTGATACACTGGATATCAAAATGGTGAAGTCTCTTTACAAGCGATATTGCTGACACTTTTATGTATAGAAATGCTTTTTAGAGTGACATTATTAATATTAATTCTAAAATTATGTGTTTAAGTCGTTAAAGTGAAAATGAATGTTGACTTTGTTGTGTTAGATTCGTTTTAGTTTTATGAAATGGTTAAAGAAAGTGTAAACTACCTTATTATAATCTATTTAAAATGATTTTACATAATAATGACTTTCAATACTTAACATTGTGACCCATTTCTAAATTTATTAGCTTTAGAAACTCCATAATAATTAAAGCAGTAACTCAACTATTTATAAATACAAAATATATTTTTAAAATAATAAATAACAAATATAATGATTCAAAAACGATTTCTTATTTTTTTAAGTATTGTTTTTAGTTTTTCAGATACTATTCAAAAAATTCAATTTAATTCTTATATCAGGAATTGAACCTGATTATAATCAACAAATGATTATTACTCTCCATATAGAGTATAAGAAGTGTTAATAAAATAATATATATAATATATAATATATAATATATAATAAATAATAAGTAACATATTATAGATAATATTTAATAAATAATATATATTATATAATATATAGTAGATAATAAGGAAAGAAAGTGAATAAAAACAAAACACTTATTATTCATTGCAGCCGCGGTCCGGTGCCGTTAGGCCCCGGACCTGCGGCGTGACC